>JACBKR010001898.1:0-38714 GCA_014218235.1 Colocasia esculenta | reverse complement strand
ATGTGATCTCACTTCCTACTACATCAATCTAACACTCATTCTAACTAATGATAAACACATAAGTTGGAACGCTCTTCACTCGGACGTATTCCCATCCTCGACTTGTTCTTCTTCTTGAACTTCATAGTCACCTAGAAGGTTAAAAGTAGGGAATGAGCAAACCAGCCTAGTAGGATTTATATCTCAATGTGCGGGTAATGATATAAGTGATTAACAATTTAGAACTAGGTAAGCACGATTATCAAGATATGTATGTGCGAATAAAACTCATTAAACACATTACATAAACAAGATAGATTGAACGATAATGATGGAGCAAGATCTAGAATAAGATAACAAGATAGAACTAGCAATAGATCACTTTGCACAAGCACGTAAGATATCACTTAGTGTCAATAAATTTTATTAATTGCAATAATTGCAGGATGGCCATATCACGCAAGCAAGCAAGCACGAGCACGATCATGTAACACTAATCAAGCACGAATATACTAATGTACACCAAAGAAAGATCTACCTTGAAATGCACAATAGGACATGTGTATGCGGTTATTGTATCTAGCATTTTTTTTAAAAAAAAAGGGTGCAATAGGATCAGTGACCAGTCGAGTGCATTCCACCCTAGTAGGGTGAAATGTAGCCACTCCCCCATGATCAACCTTCTATACAAATATGTATAGATATAATGATGATGAATACATAAACTACGAGGCATACCCCTGAGAGAACAAGAACTCAATGTACTCTAAAGCTCCCAAGGCCCAAACGATCCCCAATAAGGGCAGGAAAACATGGGCGAGGGAGCTACCTTGAGGAATTAAAAACCTCATTACACTGCATAGAACAACCAAAATTAGCCAAGGCATCCGCCACATGGTTAGCTTCCCTAAAAACATGAGAGACTCTAACACCATGCTGATGAGCAAAATCAAGAACAACCCTCCACCAGTTGTAGCAGTCCCAAGAAGGTGCAACACTAGTCCGAAAAGAATTAACCAGAGTCAAGAATCTAAACAAATCTCAGTGATCAAAATACCCTGCTCCACAGCCAGCAAAACACCATCACACATGGCCTGAGCTTCAGAAACAAGGCTAGAACTAGCACCATAAAAATGAGAGAAAGCAAGAACCACATTGGTATAAGAATTTCTAACAAGTCCACCACCCCCACAAGGGCCTGGGTTACCTTTACTAGCACCATGAACGTTCAGCATAAGGCCTTGTAATGGAGGGATCCATCTCACCACTTTGCACAACTTGACAAGAAATTTAACAAAGAAACCGAGTTCCAGAATGGCTTCCATTTGCTGAGGCGTAGGAATATTTTTGAACACCATTTTGTCAATGGCAGTAGCGACAAGCACATGGATGTTTTGGCACAGACGATCACTAGAACTCTTAGCTTGCTCAAATTTCATTTTACATCTTATTTTCCAAACTTCCCAGACAATCAACATGGAGCAGTAGATAGTGATGAAACCGTGAGGATTAGTGAGACTGCAAGACTTGATGATTTTCCAGAGGTAAAGAGTAATATTCACATGAATACCTTGGCTAGTAGGAAGTAGGGGAGAAACCCATTTCTAATGGGCCTTAGCTAAATCACTTTGCACAAAAAGATGATTCATGTCCTCAACTTGAGGACACCTGCAGCAGCAACAACGAGAGGGGATCAGGATACCACATTCAGCTATACGATCATCCACAGGGACAACACTATGAAGCAGAAGCCAAGAGAACATGGACGCACGCCTGCTGAAATGATGATGCCAGATGCGAAGAAGAGGCATGCGTTTAACACCATGGCTACGAACTTGATCATATGCACTTTTAAGAGTAAACACACCATTATTAGTAGGTGCCCAAATAGAAATATCCTCATAGGAAGAAAGCTGCAACTGATCCAGATTATTAGGAATAAGCGAACGCAGGTGGTGATTATGATCAAGGAGAACCTCTCGAACAGTAGGTGAGGGATCCAAAGACCTGGTAGATAAGGAATGCCAAAGACTTCTCACCCCAAGACCATCTTCCCAAAATTGGCTTCTAAATGGTCGCCCAAGAGACCCAATGCCTGCAATTATCATTAGAAGATCTGGCCCAGAAGAAGGAAGCACAGAGGTGCTCAATATATTAGATGATAGATTTAGGAATAGAAGAAGCAGTAGCAAGATAAATAGGCATAGAAGAAAGCACAGAATTAACAAGAGTAATTCTACCAGCCTTGGATAAAAATCTGGATTTTCAAGTACTAATCCGAGCATTAATTCTATCCATCAATGGCTTGTAATCAGCTACCAAGGTTCTTCCCTGCTTAATAGGCACACCAAGATATTGCATAGCACCCCTTTGATGGTGAAAACCAGTGAGATAGGTAATCTTAGAAGCCACATGGATGGGGGCGCTTTTAGCTATGAGAAAATTACTTTTTTCATGGTTGATTCTTTGTATAGAAGAATCCTCATAAATCTTCAAGAATTTCATAACTTTTCGGATACTAGTAGCCTAGCCATTAAGAAAATAAGAGTACCATCAACATACAAGAGATGAGAAATGAGCCTACAGCCTCTGGGTCCCGAAAAAGGAAGGATGGCTTGACTATCTAGCAGCATGCGCAGACCCCTGCTCAAGGTTTCCTCCATAATAATAAAAAGAGTCGGAGCAAGTGGATCTCCCTGACGTAAACCTTTGGAGGACTTAAGAAAGCCAGTAAGAGAACCATTGAATAAGACAGAGAACCAACAATTTAAAATAAGCATGGCTACATAAGAAGTAAATCTAGTAGAGAAGCCAAACTTGTGGAGAACATCCAATAGAAAATCCCATTCAACCCGGTCATAAGCTTTCATCATGTCAAGTTTAAAGATAACATTATGCCCACGAACTTTCCTACCCAGGTCAGCGACCAACTGTCTCGCCAAAAAAATGTTATCCATGATATTTGTAGCAACCTGGATTTTTGGAAAAAAAAATAATAATAATAATAAAAATAAAAGCAATTAGAAAATCAAATAAAAGAGAATTAAATAAAACCCATTAAATGAAAAGAAGTAATGGGCTTTGATAAATGGACCCATTAGAATTTATGGGCCAAAATAAGGATTTTTTAAAGGGGATTAATAGGAAAATACCTTAAATTCGTAACTTAATTATTACTTAAATAGAAAAGAGGTATTTAATGTATTAAATAAGAAGTTTGAGTTGGAATTGGACTCCTAACCCTACCCTAATTGTTTGGCCACGAATTTAGCTCCCATCCTAACCCAATTAGAAGTTCTCAAGCTCGGGAAGGGGGAGAGAAATAGGAAATCCCATGGCCGGCCCTAGCTCGTTGCCAAGGGTTTCTGGACTAGGAGGAGAGGCCAAGGAAGAGGAGAATTCGTGGGGAGAAGAACTTCTCAAAGCACTAAACCCCAATTTTCAACTTCTAGCCCTAGAAGAGGAAAAATGATCAAAGGTAGGCATTCTCATGAGAAAAACTAAATCAATTTTGTCTGTAGGTTGATCTAAACCTCAGGATTCAAAGCCCTCTTGTTTCATATTTTTCCATCGAGCAAATCTTTTGTTCTTAATTTTTGAAGTTCTATAAACACCATGACCCCGAACCCTCTTTTTAATTCTTGATCTCTATGTATACAAAACCCCATGCTACAAAATGTTTATGGGAAATACTGATGATAGTTAGGCTTCTTTTTCCTTTGAAAGCCCTATTTTTAATCCATTCTATCTTGCGAATTAATTCGTTGATCTCATCTATGTACTGTTCCATGTTCTTCATGAATACATATGACCAAAGCATGTCGAAACCCTATTTGTTTTCCAATCCCTATTTACTGTAAGTACCCATGCATGTCTAGATCAATTCACAACTAGTTTCATGGTTTTTCATTGCTTGTGCAATTAGTTATGATTTTCTGAATCACCATGTGTCAAAATAGGGTAAGTCTGGTCCGTAATCCGAGGCTCTGTCCTTTCCCTATCGGATTCGGGCGCAGACCCTGTGAACACGACGGCCCGATAGGCCATGTTCTCAGGGTCATCATGACAGTGCCTTCTGTCGCGATCTGATCACGTCAGGGTCTGTCGTCGCGATCTGCCTTCCCGATCTGACGAGCCTTTCGCGACCCTCGAACGACCCCGTTGCGATCTGCCTGCCCGAACCGACAAGGCCGTCGCGATCTGTACAAGGCCTTGTCGCGATCTCAATTGAGCCCGTCGCGACCCTTACAAGGGTCCGTCGCGACCTCATCTTTTTGCATGAAAACCCACCTTTTTGCAAGTTTTATTGTTATACAGTCAGCCCATGTCTTATTAACTGTCTTGTACTCAGAAAAATGAAGTTGTAATTATTGAATATATTTTAATTAGTTCAAGTTAATCACATGATCTATCTTGTCCATGATTTTCTCATAACACATGCACACACTTGAACCATCCAAGTTGGCTTAATTTGGCATGAAAATATTTCATAATGTATCTGGTAATTATGTAATTAAATTTCCATATTTTAAAGAGACTTGTCTACGTTTTCTCATGATGTTTTGGGAATACCGTTATCGATGCTCCACTGTTCTAGAATTCCTCTAGAACGTTGAGCACTTGTTTCTATATACACTATCTCTCTTGACTTGGACGAACTCTTCGTCGGATACTCCATCTTTCGGACTAGTGAATCCTTGTTCAAGGCCTCCGTAAGTCTCCTCTATCCATGGATTCCCACATGGTCAACGAGCCGGTTGTACCCTAACACCCATGATACCCTTTAGGGATCAACATGATCCAAACGGCTATTAGAAGTTCGCTCTTATCTTGAATCACGCCGGACCTCTGGACCTGTGTGTAACATGGCCAACAGAAAGGTAGTGAGTTCCACCTGATTGCCAACACCAAGTGCGCGTGTTGTGCAACTGTTACTATCACCTGTTTACTCGACGTGTTACGTGCAATGTCCACTAGCTCTCATCTGTACTCTACTCGCTCATCTATTCATGTTCACTCTACTATCTCGTCTATTCATCTAGTACTCTCATCTATTTATTGGTACTCTATATTGGCCATTGAATGATTGTCTAAAGATAAACAATATAACTAATGTCTGGCAATATATAAAGGGCCCGATTTGGTCCTGGGATGTGCGCCCGAAAGTGCTAGTGCCCATGGGAGTTAAATGATCAGAGTGTTTGGCATTACACTCGAGTGCTATCTATCTCGACTATCTAAATGACAATCAAAAGTTCTATATTCTCTCGTTGTCTATTGACAAAAGTTCTATATTCTCTCGTTGTCCGTTGATCGTTGATAACAAATTGCTATACTATACTCGTTGTGCTATTGATATACTTGTGCTATTTGTGCTATGGCCATCCTACTATTTATGCTATACTCGACGCTTGTGCTATATTTGAAAAGTTATGCTATTTCAATCACGTGCTATCCTGCTATCTTTTACTTGTCTCTTTCGCTCTATCATTAGTTACTCTGCCTTTTAATACATTAATCATTTAAGCCTGCTTGACTATTGAGATTTAAGTCCTACTAGGCGTTATCGCTCACCCTGCGTTATTTGTCATTGTGTTCTCATGTGAGACCGAGGATGAACCATACACTCAAGAGGATGGAACGACCAGGAGTGAAGTCATGAGTACCCTAGAGTCTTAGCATTATGCTAGAGTGTTAGTTTAGTCTTTTGCTTTTATTCAATGTAATTGGGTCCTATAGATTGGCTCTGATATTAGTGGTTGTAACTAGACATTGGAAAGTTATTAATGAGATGAATTTGCTTTAGTATTTATTCTTGTCCAATGGTTTGATGTCTAGTACTCGCTCTATACCCGTTTACTTGCAACTGCCTCACGTTCTGATATTCCGCGTCAGGGCGTGACAGTTTTGTGGTATAAGAGCCTAGGTTTTTCTTAAGTATATGATGATCTAGGTTGACCAGCCTCGACTAGAGTCAATTATCCTACCTATGAGAGTTGTGGTTAGAACCATGGGTAACTAGCTAAAATAAACTCACACACACACGAATTAAATTTTCACATCAATATCATAACAATAAGTATTTTTTGTAGGAACTAAGCAATCAAGATGACTACTGAACGTGCTCAAATGAGGGGCATGCAACAGACCATACAAGAACTTACTCGCCTGATTTTTCAAGCTACCTAAGGAGGTGGTAATCGTGGTGGTGCAGGAGACCTGCATCGTAACTTCAGAAGTCTGAACCCACCTCGGTTCAGTGGATCCACGGATCCAGATGAAGCCGAGCACTGGATAATGAAACGGAAAGAATCTTCCGTGTCATGCATTGTGCAGCGGGGGATAAGCTGTTGTTAGCCACATTTCAACGTGAAAAGGACGCCCGCGCTTGGTGGGAGTCTGTGGAAGCGACCTGAGCGAATGGTCAGTTCACTTAGGCCGAATTCAAAGAAGCCTTTAATTCCAAATACTTCTCTGAACGTGTGCAAAAAAGGAAGGCTACAGAATTTGCTGCTCTTAAGTAGAGGAGCCTGACAATGGCCGAGTATGAGGCCCAATTCTCTAGACTGGTCAGGTATGCTGAACACCTGGTGAACACAGAGTGAATGAAGGCAAAGCGCTTTCTTAACGGCCTTAAGCCTCAATACATTACCCAACTGGCACCTCTCGACATCCAGAATTATGCCGAGATGGTAAAGAAGGCCCAACTACTAGAAGATGCTACGAACTTCACCGACCATATCAAAGGGAAGTTCGTGAAGAAGGAAATGACCTCTAGTCAATCATCTGCTAAGCCGAACAATGGCAAGAAGCGTCCCTTCAACATCACGGAGGGACCCAGCCAAGAAAGGAAACCTAAAGCTATTGTCCCCAACACTCAAACAAAAAGTAACTACAAGCACTGTGACAAGCCAGGTCACACGGCTGATGAGTGCTGGAGGAAAGCCGGCGCATGTCTGCACTATGGAAGCCGCGAGCACCGCATCCCCGAGTGCCTGCTATTGAAAGAGAATGAAAGGTGCCCTAATGCGCCTAAGAAACAGGGCCGACTGCAAGCCCTGCACATTGAAGAGCCCACTGAGGAAGGTGGCGTGGTAGAAGATACTCTACAAATTTTCTCCTTATCAACTTTTGTTTTGTTTGATACTGGAGCAACTCATTCATTTATATCTCAACACTTTGCTGATACCCTGACTGCAAAACCTATATCCATGGGTTGTGAGTTCTCTGTCACAACGCCACTAGGAGAAAAAGAGAAATTGAACAAATACTTTCCCTCTGTCGATGTAATGATCGGAGACCATAACCTAAAAGCCGACTTGGTGTGTATGGCCATGGAAGGCTATGACGTAATTTTGGGAGCCGACTGGTTGTCCACTTATGGGGCAAGTGTGGATTGTAAGAAAGGAAGGGTGACATTTAGTGACTTTCCTAAAATTGGTATTCTCTAGGATTAGACATAAGAGATGGATGTCCCTAGTCTCTGCCATAAAAGTCCACAGCATGATAAGGAAGGGTTGCATTGCTTTCCTAGCAGCCGTAGTTGTTGAAAAGAAGGGTTCTAAGATAGAAGACATCCTTATAGTCCAGGATTACCTCGATGTGTTTCTTGAAGATCTGCCAGGGATTCCCCTGGAACGAGATGTCAACTTCACCATTGAGTTGATCCCTGAAGCTGCCCCGATATCACGTCAACCGTACCAGATGTCACCTGCCGAGTTGAAAGAATTGAAGGCGTAACTGATGGAACTACTAGAGAAGGGGTTCATCAGACCGAGCACTTCCTTATGGGGAGCACCTGTGCTATTCGTCAAGAAGAAAGATGGATCGATGAGGCTATGCATCGACTATCGTCAACTCTATCCGCTCACCATCAAGAACTAATACGCATTGCCTAGGGTCGATGAACTTTTCAACCAAATATCTGGAGCTCAATATTTCTCCAAGATCGATCTTCGATCTGGCTATCATTAAATGAGGATCAAGGATGACGATATCTTCAAAATAGTTTTTAGGAGCAGGTATGGACACTATAAATTCGTCGTTATGCCTTTTGGTCTAACCAATGCTCCTGTAGCCTTTATGCAACTCATGAACAGCATATATCGGCCATACCTTGACAAGTTCGTGGTCGTCTTCATCGATGATATCCTCATATATTCAAAGACCAAGGAAGAGCACAAAGAACACCTAAAGATTGCACTGCAAGTCTTGCGAGACAACAAACTGTACGCAAAATTGAGCAAGTGTAAATTCTGGCTTGAAGAAGTGTCCTTCTTGGCCATGTCATCTCAAAGGACGACATCTCCATTGATTCGTCCAAATTCGAAGTTGTACTCAATTGGGAGAGACCAACCAACATCACCGAGATCAGAAGCTTCCTACGACTGGCTGGCTACTACAAGCGGTTCATCAAGGACTTCTCAATGATCACCGTTCCTCTCATGCGTTTGACACGAAAGGAGAATCCCTACTCCTGGAGTAAAGAGTGTGAGAAAAGTTTCCAAACTCTTAAAGATTGTCTTACCTCAGCACTTGTTCTCTCTCTGCCAATAGAGGGAGATGGTTTCTCTATCCACACCGATGCCTCGAGAATTGGGCTAGGGTGTGTATTGATGTAAACGGAGAAAGTCATCACCTACTCTTCCTGACAATTGAAGACTCTTGAAGTCAACTACCCTGTGCATGATCTTGAGTTGGCTGCCATGGTCTTCGCCTTGGAGATCTAGAGACATTACTTGTATGGTGAGAAATTCACTGTCTACTCAGACCATAAAAGTCTGAAGTACTTATTCTCCTAGAAGGAACTCAACATGAGACTTAGAAGATGGCTAGAATATCTGAAGGATTTCGACTTCAACATCCAATGTCATCCAGGCAAGGTAACGCCTTGGCTGATGCTCTTAGTAGGAAGCTGATGGCCTCTATTTCGAGTCTAGTCCTTGGCGAGATGCAACTACTAGAACAATTTGCAAGGTTAGACTTAAATATTGAACATAGGGATGATCGAGTCTTGGTTGCAAATATCAAGATTCAATCTGATCTGCTAGAGGAGATCAAAGCTCAACAAGATAATGATCCATTCTTAGTTCGCATCAAGGAAACCTTAGTCGAAAGACCGGACTTTGCCATGACTGAGGATGGAAGACTGGTGTTCCAAGGGAGGACATGCATTCCCGACAATGAAGAACTGAAGAGGAAGCTAAGGATGAATCTCACAAAACAAAGTACACTATTTACCCTGGAGGTACCAAAATGTATCAAGACATGAAAAGAATGTTTTGGTGGCCGAACATGAAGAGAGAGGTAGCTGAACATGCTGTGCACTGCCTTACTTGCGAACAAGTAAAGGCGGAACACATGCACCCAGCTGGTGTACTCAGACCGCTAGATATTCTGGAATGTAAATGGGAAAGCATTGGCATGGACTTCATCATGGGTTTACCTAAGACTCTTGGTGGACTCGACGCCATATGGGTCATTGTCGACCGACTAACCAAAACTGCTCACTTTTTGCCTATAAAAAGTAAGTGGTCGGTAGAAGTACTAGCTGCTCTATATGTCAAAGAGATTGTAAGACTACACGGAGTTCCATCATCTATTGTCTCAGATCGAGATCCGAGGTTTATGTCTCACTTCTGGAAGGGACTGCAAGGTGCGCTTGGTACTAAGCTCAATTTTAGTGCCGCCTTTCATCCACAAACTAATGGGCAAACTGAAAGAACCAACCAAATAGTGGAAGACATGTTGAGAGCTTGCACTATAGACTTCCAAGGATATTGGAACGATCACCTATCCCTTATTGAGTTCGCATATAACAACAGTTACCAGGCGAGTATTAAGATGGAACCGTTCGAAGCACTCTACGGAAGAATTGTAGATCTCCTGCATGCTGGAATGAGGTGGGAGAACAGCAACGGCTAGGCCCGGACATGGTACAACGTACAACAAAAGACATTCAGGTGATTAGAGATCGGCTTAAGACTATCCAGTCCAGACAAAAGAGTTATGCCGACTAAAGAAGGCGAGACTTAGAATTTCAAGTCAGTGATTATGTATTCTTAAAGGTGTCACCTACTCGTGGCATCCAGAGGTTTGGTGTAAAAGGAAAGCTTAGTCCTAGATTCATCAGTCCTTTTGAGTTACTCGAAAGGGTTGGTGAGGTTACGTACCGACCGACATTGCCACCAGATTTGGCATGTGTACACAATGTGTTCCATGTCTCCATGCTCAGGAAATATGTATATGATCCTACACACATCATTCGCCATGAGAAGCTGGTGTTGAACAAGGATGTGACGTATGAAGAGAATCCAGTCAAGATACTAGAACAGAAGGTACAACAGCCCAGGAACCGTCCCATCCACGTGGTTAATGTCTTATGGAATAACCGCGGAGTGGAAGAACTATATGGGAACGGGAAGGAACCATCAGACGGAATTACCCCGATCTTTTCGGTAAGACATTCTCTCTGGATGATCATATGAATTTGGGGACCATATTCTTTTAAGAGGGGGAGGATGTAGCAACTTGGATTTTCGGAAAATAAAATTTAATAATAATAAAAATAAAAGCAATTAGAAAATCAAATAAAAGAGAATTAAATAAAACCATTAATGAAAAGAAGTAATGGGCTTTGATAAATGGACCCATTAGAAATTTATGGGCCAAAATAAGGATTTTTAAAAGGGGATTAATAGGAAAATACCTTAAATTCGTAACTTAATTATTACTTAAATAGAAAAGAGATATTTAATGCATAAATAAGAAGTTGAGTTGGAATTGGACTCCTAACCCTACCCTAATTGTTTGGCCATGAATTTAGCTCCCATCCTAACCCAATTAGAAGTTCTCAATCTTGGAAAGGGGGAGAGAAATAGGAAATCCTGAAATTTAATAGTAATTAGAGTCTATTAGGAAATAGAAAGGGAAGAGACATAAATACTCTCTTAAAGCTCTATGGCCGGCCCTAGCTCGTTGCCAAGGGTTTCTGAACCAGGAGGAGAGCCCAAGGAAGAGGAGAATTCGTGGGGAGAAGAACTTCTCAAAGCACTCAACCCCGTTTTTCAAGTTCTAGCCCTAGAAGAGGAAAAACGATCAAATGTAGTCATTCTCATGAGCAAAACTAAATCAATTCATCTGTAGGTTGATCTAAACCTCACGATTCAAAGCCCTCTTATTTCTTATTTTTCCATCGAGCAAATCTTTTGTTCTTAATTTTTGATGTTCTGTAAACACCATGACCCCGAACCCTCTTTTTAATTCTTGATCTCTATGTATACTAAACCCCATGCTACGAAATGTTTTTGGGAAATATTGATGATAGATAGGCTTCTTTTGCCTCTAAAAGCCCTAATTTTCATCCATCCTATCTTGCGAATTAATTCGTTGATCTCATTTATGTACTCTTCCATGTTCTTCATGAGTACATATGACCAAAGCATGTCAAAACCCTGTTTGTTTTCCAATCCCTATTTACTGTAAGTACCCATGCATGTCTAGATCAATTCGCAACTAGTTTCATGATTTTTCATCACTTGTACAATTAGTTATGATTTTCTGAATCACCTTGTGTCAAAATAGGGTAAGTCTGGTCCGCAATCCGAGGCTCTATCCTTTCCTTGTCGGATTCGGGCGCAGACCCTGTGAATGCGACGGCCTGATAGGTCGCATTCTCAGGGTCATCACGACAGTGCCTTCGTCACGATCTGATCGTGACAGGGGCTGTCGTCGCGATCTGGATGCCCCGATCTGACGAGCCAGTCGCGACCCTCAAACGACCCCGTCGTGATCTGCCTACCCGAAACGACAAGTCCGTCGCGATCTGTACAAGGCCTTGTCGTGATCTCAGTTGAGCCCGTCGTGACCCTACAAGGGTCAGTAGCGACCTTATCTTTTTGCATGAAAGCCCCCTTTTTTGCAAGTTTATTGTTATACAGTCACCCCATGTCCTATTAACTATCTTGTACTCAGAAAAACGAAGTTGTAATTATTGAATATATTTAATTAGTTCAAGTTAATCACATGATCTATCTTGTCCATGATTTTCTCATAACACATGCACACACTTGAACCATCCAAGTTGGCTTAATTTGGCATGAAAATATTTCATAATGTATCTGGTAATTTATGTAATTAAATTGCCATATTTTAAAGAGACTTGTCTATGTTTTCTCGCGATGTTTTGGGAATACCGCTATCGACGCTCCACTGTTCTAGAATTCCTCTAGATCGTCGAGCACTTGTTTCTATATACACTCTCTCTTGACTTGGAAAACTCTCCGTCAGATACTCCTCTGCCGGACTAGTGAATCCTTGTTTAAGGCCTTCGTAAGTCTCCTCTGTTCATGGATTCCAGCATGGTCGACGAGCGGTGTACCCTAACACCCATGATACCCTTAGGGATCAACATGATCCAAACGGCTATTAGAAGTTCGCTCTTATCTTCAATCACGTCGGACCTCTGGACCTGTGTGTAACATGGCCAGCGGAAAGGTAGTGAGTTCCATCTGACTGCCAACACCAAGTGTGCGTGTTGTGCAACTATTACTATCTTCTTTTACTCAACGTGTTACGTGCAATGTCCACTAGCTCTCATCTGTACACTACTCGCTCATTTATTCATGTTCACTCTACTATCTCGTCTATTCATCTAGTACTCTCATCTATTTCTTGGTACTCTATATTGGCCATTGACTGATTGTCTAAAGATAAACAATATAACTAATGCCTGGCAATATATAAAGGGCCCGATCTGGTCTTGGGATATGCACCCGAAAAGGCTAGTGCCCATGGGAGTGAAATAATCAGAGTGTTTGGCATTACACTCAAGTGCTATCTATCTCAACTATGTAAATGACAATCAAAAGTGCTATATCTCTCATTGTCTATTGAGAAAAGTGCTATATTCTCTCGTTGTCCGTTGACAACAAAGTGCTATACTATACTCGTTGTGCTATTAATATACTTGTGCTATGACCATCCTGCTATTTGTGCTATACACGACACTTGTGCTATATTTGAAAAGTTGTGATATTTCAATCACGTGCTATCCTGCTATCTTTTACTTGTCTCTTTCGCTCTATCATTAGTTACTTTGTCTTTTAATACATTAATCATTTAAGGCCTGCTTGACTATTGAGATTTAAGTCCTACTGGGTGTCGCTCACCCTGCGTTATTTGCCATTGTGTTCTCATGTGAGACCGAGGATGAACCATACACTCAAGAGGACGGGAACGACCAGGAGTGAAGTCATGAGTACCCTAGAGTCTTAGTATTATGCTAGAGTGTTAGTTTAGTCTTTTGCTTTTATTCAATGTAATTGGGCCCTATAGATTGGCTCTGATATTAGTGGTTGTAACTAGACATTGGAAAGTTATTAATGAGATGAATTTGCTTTAGTATTTATTCTTGTCCAATGGTTTGATGTCTAGTACTCGCCTCTATACCCGTTACTTGCAACTGCCTCACGTTCCAATATTCTGCGTCGGGGCTTGACAATATTCCTTCCTTTCACAAAAGCGCCCTGCTCTATGGAGATGATGGCCGGCAAAATAGAAGTGAGCCTATTAGAAATGATATAAGACACAATTTTATAACAAACGTTGCATAAACTGATGGGGCGGCGGTTGATTGTAGCTATTGGGTTATCCACTTTGGAATAAGAGCAATAATGGAAGAGGAGACACCCTTTGAATGAGGGTATCCAGCAAAGAAACCACAAATAGCTTCAACCACATCTTTACCAATAATATCCTAGCAAGAAGTATCAAAATTGCCAGTGAAACCATTAGGACCCGGAGCGCTATCACTTTTCATATGCCAAACAGTAAGTTAACTTCTTCAGTAGTAGGTACAACAGTAAGCATCTGATTATCCTCCTCAGAAATAAGGTGGGGGATCGAGCAAAGAAGATTGTTATCAATGGTATTGTAACGACCCTAGATATTTATGCTCAATAAGGCTCCATATCCAAGTCCGCTTCCCGCGATCGGAACGAAGTCTCGCAAGGGATAACGCGCACAAGAAAGTACATGTGCTCATACCTGTATACAACAAAATACAACTATCCCAGTACATTATTACATGTCCAAGAGGAGAGTACAACTACTTGGGGCATACCCCAAGGGAGCACAAGATCACACAACACGACTAACTCTACTACTGGTGGTACAAGTCAGCCACAAGGCCTCCGCAAGCCTCACGAATAGCTAACACCTGAAGAGAGCTATAAGGGAGTGAGCCTCAACAAGTCACTATATTCATGGGGAATGTGCACCCCAAAGACACGCACAGGATATTAAATCTAATAGCATGGAAAATAGGATGTGATCGCCACCTAGATAGTTGCCTAAGAGGAGAAAATAACATTGGCTAACTAACTAGGAAAAGGAAAGAGAATGGAAGTGGACCTGGTGTCGCGACAGGGTACCTGCCGCGATGATGCTGAGAACACGTCGCCATCTCCAACCGCGTCTCTTTGTCGCGTCCCTCTCCACTGTCGCGTTCTCTTCTGTGCGGGAGATGATGGATGGGACCTCCTTCTCGTCCTCCAGCCGGCTAGAGGATGAGAGCTCCTCGTGGGATCTCGCTTGGGTGCCTGCCAATCAAGAGAAAAACAAACAAAAGCCCTAGAATGAGTTAAGCACAATAACTATTCCAAAAATGAAAAGAAAAGGAAAGCATAGTGGGAATGAACTGGGGGTGGTTTTAAAACCCCTTGGGTAGTAGGAAAACGTGGGAATGGGAAAGGATGCAACCTATCTAGAAATAAAATAAAATGCATGAAGAAATAGAGGAAAAAGGAGAGAAGAGAAGAATGAGCCCCATTAGGGCGACTCCCTGGCGTGGATGACGTTCAAATGATCATGCAGAAACTCCTGGATGAAGTGGGGGTCGCCCTCCTCACGCTCCACGCTCCATGGATGATGAAGTAGCAAGCTTTTGTGAGGTGGAATGTGAGGGAAGAAGTGGAAATGGGAGGGCTATGAGGCTAAGTATAGCTCAGTGGAGAATTCGGCAGCCCTCGGGGTGAAAATCGGAGCTCCCATTCCATGAAGAGAGGGCCTTGCTTTTATAAGCCTTTGAGAGAGAAAATCCCATCAAAATGGATAATAAGTGAAAATGGGAGATAAATGCCAATGCAAATCGCATGGGAGAGTCCTTGGGATCTTCAAGAGAGTCCCTAGGGCCCAAATCCCGCCCAAGGGGTTGAGATATTTCTTAGAGATAAAGATAAACCCAGGGAGGATAAATAGGAGTTGGTTGCGGAGGCCTGCATGCGCAGCTGCTGTCGCGGCGCATCGTAGGGCCGCTAAATGGAAATGCGATGGGGCAGGGTGTCGCGACAGTATGCCCACGTGCATGAAAATGCATGGGCTGTCGCGGCGACCAGTAGCGACGCGACATTGAGACGCGGCGCTACGATGCGACGCGTCAAGGAAGCCAATTATCTGCAAATTATCAGCCAATCATGTGAAAGAATAATGGTTATTTAAGCTTAGGGACTCTCTCAAAGTGATAATGGGCGGGATTTCAAGGCAATTTGAGTTGTTAATGGGCCCAAAACAAGGCTAATGATGGGCTCAAGGTGAGTGACCAACTAGGGGCTCACGAAGATAACAAGAAATGGTTCAACTCATTAGTAGAATAGGGTGTCTACAGATTGCCCCTCCTTGGCTTCCACTTTGCAAGGAAACGAAGCAGAAGTGGAGTGGAGGTGTCACGAAGTGACGGTGGAACGAAAATGATGCGGAGTGGACTGAAAAGTGGGAGCCAAGGTAAAGAGACACCCGGCCTAACTAACAAGCAATTGGAATCTTCATGAAAGCCCCGAGTTAGCTGCTCGAACAGAATGCAAAGAAAAGCACAAGTCTGGACGAGAAGGAGAAAAAGAGAGGATGATCAACCCCTCGATTAAGAGGTACCCTAGCTGATTGGCCTGCAGGTTCGTTTTGGAGGGACATGTGCGTGCCAGGCATGTAACTCATGACTCTGCCCTGGGAGCAGTTCGCAACCAAAACGGATCAAAGGAATAGGACGAAAATGGATAGAAAATCCAGACATGGAAATTCTTGTCAAACTGACAGGAACAACTCACTCGGAGGTAAACCTTCTGATTCGGAATGGAATTGGATTTCTTGTTGGAATATGAAGGATGATTGGGCACTCAACAAGGGCTCATCAATAGTCAGGAATGAGTCAGGAAGCTCAAAGTTCTACATGATGCATGATGGGCTAAAATAAAAGAAATCATCAAAACAATGCGAATAAAAAGGAGAAAATAGAAAATATATCAAGGGTAATATTGCTAAGTCCAATAAGAACGGGTCAAGAGACTACCCACAACTGCAGTGCAGGCCTGAATCCATCATCCCCGAACTTACCCAACTCAACGACCTATCCAATGATTAACAATGTGCACCTAGATTATGACTATTTTTGGTAAAGGGGAACTCCAATCCCAGAGCACATTGAGAACTAGCCGGTCCTTGAAATGGTATAATAGCTAGAATACCATATAGTAATGAGGGGGAGTAAGGGAATAAATACTTACCTGACTTACCTGTGACGACTTCTTCTTTTTTTGTGATTTTATGATTTTTTTTTTTGACAAGAGATAGACATAATAAGCACAAAATAACAATATATACACAAGCATAATTAAACAAACAACATACTAATCACAGACATAGAAACAACACAGTAGATAAAGAGGTGACGCCTCGGAAGGCCGCGACAAGGTCGCGGCGCCCCGCCATGTCGCGACCTGGTCGCGTCATATCGCGGCGTCGCGACTCCGACCGAAGTCAGAAAACGCAGAAGCCTCAAGCTTATCTCAATCCTAAGACTCCTAGCACTACAACAAGTTGGGCTAAACCTACGACAGAAAACCGTAGGTACAGGCTCTACAATCGTAAGTATAGACATTTACTTACGGAATTACTTACGGTTGTGTTCCGTAGGTACAGCTAGCGTAGCTAAAGCTATACCTACAGTTCTTTCCTCCGTAGGTAGTACCTATGGAGATCTTACACCGTAGCAAGTACTTACGCATATGTGCCGTAAGGAAAACCGTAGGTGTTGAGGTATAATCGGCGAAGTGCTAGATCTACAGAATTTGAACCGTAAGTAGATACATACCTACGGAATTAAAAACCGTAAGAATATTAAATACCTACGGAGTTTAGAACCGTAAGTAATGTATGTTTAATAAAAAAATAAAATATTTAAATATTTAAAAACTAACATGTGCTCCATAATCTGCTTGTTTTCACACGATACATCCACATTTATACACATCCATACATATTTTATCTACATACTCATACATCCATATCCACATATACACATCCACATACATTCACAAACAACCACAAATATTCGCTCATACACATCCACATAAACCACATCCATAAAAATACACAGAACTTGTATCTTAAAACTATGAAAGTTTAGATGACAAGTTATATGACAAGTCTTTGTCGAATGCCATTTGTATGATTGAAAAAAGGGTTATAAAGACTACATTAGAAATGCATAACATCATTTCGAAGAAATAAAACAATTGCATCAACATCAAATTCTCCGATGATGTCTTACAGCATTCAAAACTCGTATATAATCCCTGTAAAAAAAATATTTTGAAATGAGTAAAACAGACCACATACAAATGAAAATTTTATACTTCAATAAAAATATTACTTTAGATTAAGTCTCTTCTTCCAAGTGAACCTGCAAAAACAATGAAGTTCATATAAGAAAATTGAAGAATTTAGTAGCACAGATTATCATAATGAACATATAATAGTCTCTAAGCCAGATGATATGGCTACCAACGACATCTTTGATTTTTTCTCTATCTCTGTCTCTCACGAAAAGAGGAGCATCTGGATCATAAGCTATGAGAACAAAAATCCCCAAGTACTCGTCACCTAACTTCTTGCCCATGACAATCTTACTCATCTCCTCGGCCATGACTATACCACCGGCAATCGGTCGTCTATACATATCACATAATTTCACCTTCCTTCCGAGCATTGAAATCTGTTATAAAATGTGTACATAAACATTAAATATAATACATTTGACTAAAAAAATAGAGAACATAAGAAAATTTTAACAAATTTTGCCATTTTTTGTTTAGGCTCAAATGTACTTGTAGATGGTTGTACACATTTTTCAGGACCAGCAACATAATCAACTTGTTTTGACTGTCAATGAGGAATGTTAACAATAACAAATATAAATAGGTAATTAAAACATAAACTAACAAAGATTTATTGAAATTACCTCATTAGCAATGCATTCCAATTTTTTCAATCTATCTTGCATGTCTGTAAGAGTATTATGCAACATAAGATTTTGTTCCCTCAAAGCTTCCTCTTTACTTCCCCACATACTTTTTGGGGTGGACCTGTCCCAACTCCTCGTACCCTACCAGGCCTATCCTTCCCAAAAACCTACTCGTATGTATCATTAAGACTAGCAAATGAACTTTTGGAAGATGAAAGTTGAGTGAGCTTCACATTTTGAAATTTTTCCTGCAAATAATATTAATAAAATATTAATGTTATTCTAAAATACAAACATATGTCATAATATGAGTAGATAGAAATAAGAATTTCAAAAATAAATTCAATCACTGTAGCAGTATCTTCATTCACTGGGAGTCCATTTTTCTTCACACGGGTCTTTAAAAACAAGTCCCCTCGATCAAGTGTTGAACCATTAGTTTTGAACTGCAACATTTAAATGAGTTGTACTTAGATCAATTATTACTAAAGTTTATTATTAATCAATGATTAGAATAATATATATTACCTCCTCTAATCTAATGTCTGCAAAACTCTTGGTTCCTGCACAATGGTAATACTTGTAAAGACTTTTGTTCCTCTTGTTGATTTCACTGTGTTTATGTAGAACACAAAAATAGGAACAGTTAGATGATTGAAATGAGTGTATGATACTTCTAAAAAGAAACTTAAAAAATATAATACCTTCTAGTCAGTCAAGGTCCATGTTTGAATTGCTTTCTTCCATTGCTCTTGATCCACTCTTACATCTATTGGAGTTACTTGCTGATTTGGTTTTAAGGAGGGGTTGAAAAATTTATACCTGAGTGCATACTTCCATGATCTCCATTTTTGGTCTAAATCTTTCATAACCCACTCTCTAAAATATGATGGAACATCAAATTTTTTCTTCATGAGTAGAATATGCAAAGTTAGAATATATTATTATAGTAAAAAATAATACTATAAGTTATGAATTGATTTAACTCACCAACACATACTCCCAGACATCATCCTTCTGCACAGTTGGCATTGCTCTCCATGTTGGAACATCAATGGGCAATTTGTCAGACAGTCTAGCAATTGTTCCTAAAAAATTTTTAAGTTTGTGCCCACCTTCTCCAATTGGTTGTCCTAGCTCATTAATGTCCACAATAATCCGTTTTTCATTATCCATACCATGAATAGATGCCACCAATGTAGGGCCTCTCATTTTCATTCTGTTGTGGTACCTACAAAAAATATGCTACAAAATCCACACTCAGTACCATTGTTATGTTGTGGTACCTACAAAAAGAATATGCTCATTATATGTTAACAACACAAGTCATAATATTTTACATAGAGAAAAAAGTTAATGTGATAAGTATATAATAAACATGTACCGATGGCACTTTGATCTCAATAGAGGAAATTTTATCTGCAAGATCCTTCTTGTTCTTTAAAGTAAGCATATCCTTCAAGAAGCTAAGACAAATAAAAAATCATTAAAATGACAATTGAATATAAGTAGAATATGAAAAATCTAATAATATCCAAAACTTTTTTACCTTCTAAGTGGTTCAAAAGTTTTACTAGAATCCATAGGTTGAAGAAAATCAAGAAGTATGAGGTATGGTGAATTATCATTGCCATGTTGACAAAGAATTGCAATACTCCAATGATCCCTTCAAAACATAAGACATAAGTAGAAGTAATAAAATTATGAACTTCTTAAAATTGAAGTGTCCAACGATACTTACCGTATACAAATGGGAACGAATGAGTACATTTTCTCCAATACATCTTTTGCATTAGCCCACCCAAGCATTGTCTTCTTAGTAATATTGGTGAAGTTATGGTATGATAACCATATACAATCCCAACATTCAAAATGTTCTAAAAATTCAGATGGGATCACACTCCACATATAACTACAAATTTGAAATAATCATTAAAATGTCATCACTAAAGTTAGATAATGTCAATGATTTATTTAATGAAAACATACTCCACATGTTCTTGAAACTCTCTGGTATTCAACTTCTGATGTGATTTTGTGTCTACATCTTGTCCATACTCCTCTGTTAAAATTTTCTTCTTAGCTTTGTCTACATCCGCATTAGCATTAGGATGAACACATTTTTTCGTGTACTATCTCTGTTGTTCTTGACATCATCAACATCCACAATGCCCAATTTTCTTTTACGGCCCCTTTTAATTGTAAAAATACATTAAATCAATAAACCATCAATGTCTACAAGAAATGCAACATAAAATTGGAATTTTTGTTATTCCTTTTCTCCTTGCATGTTTCTTGACCCTGGATACCTGAAACATTAATGAAAATTGAATAGATGTTAGACTTCCATAAATGAATATTTGAATCATAATTATACAAGATGAATAATAATAACACTTTTACCTAAGAAAAACTAAAATGTAATGCATAAGATAATCATTAAATTACATACATGAGATTTTAAATTGGAATTTCTACACCGTCAATGTCCACCCTGTCCCATGTAACATTATTATCATCAAAATAATTCATGTCACAATCATCAAAAGTGTTGTTTAACATGGTTGAGTTGTCATCGTTTTCAATACTTTCTACACTTTCAATATCAAAATAGTGTCTTGGCTTTGTCTTCCTCACCACACACCACCCTTCATTTCTTGGATCATCTATATACCAAACTTGTTCCACCTGTGAGGCTACAACATAAGGCTCGTTTGTTCGTAATTTATATGCAAAGTTGACTAAGGTGAACCCTTCTTCCACTTTCAAGCCTCATTGGACATCAACCCACTCACATTTGAAAAGTATAACTTTCCCTCCACCATAATAGTTTACCTCCAAGATTTCTTTTACAACACCATAATATGTAACATCTCCTCGAATTGGACATTTATCTTTAGAGCTTGAAAAGCTTGAAGTCTTTGCAGACATGACAACTCCACTATTTTGTGTCCTTCTATGTTGTTCTACATGTTGAGTTTGGAAACGAAATCCATTTATCAAGCAAGTATCAAACTTCTTCGCAAAAGGCAATGGCCGATCTTTCAACAATCTAATGTTTCGATCCAATCCTTCTCCATACTCATCATACAATGTCTCAATCTGTAAAGATAAAGCACACGAGTTATTGTCAAATAAATATGACATATCAGTAAAAATGGTGAAAATTTTAGCACTCACTTTGTGTTTAAACCAAAGTGGAAACTATATTGTATGATGTCTCTCGATCTCCATTTCTGTGGATCGTGGTCTTGCCTTACGTATAATGTCAAGATGCATGCTACATAAAACACATATAATAAAAAGACAAAAAAAATTGTTTATACTTGAAATATGAAAATATGAATTATTCGTTCACTTACTCTGTATATAGAGATAAGATCTCACAATTAAAAAGTTATAGCGTTGAACCTCACTCAACTCTTCATCGCTAAGATAACAATTAGTCCCACCACCTAAAGGTCGGCCACCTTCAGAAAAGATCTCCCATCCTTTTTCAGTTTGAACTTGACCATCATCTTCATTCCTTAATGGTTGGTTAAGCCATGTTTGGACATCATCATCTAGGTATCTCGCTGAGAATATCAATGTCTCCTCGGCTATGTAACCTTCATCCATTGACCCTTCTGGACGTGCCCTATTTCGAACATAGGACTTTAATCTCACCAAGAACCTACACAATACAAATAAGGGCTGATTTATTTTCAAAACTTGACATATATGTTTATACAAACCTTGCATAAATAAGTCAAAAACATACCTCTCAATCGGGTACATCCACCTATATTGCACTGGGCCAGCAACCCTAGCTTCATCAGGTAAGTGGATGAGAAGATGTACGGGAGACCGGTGAGTGGTTTTACCTACCCGTGCTACCAGAACCTGGCCGAGCGATTGCTAGGGTTACCTGTAGGTCATAGGTCATCCCTTGTCGCCAGAGTAGCACTGTAGGAGAGTCTAGGGTTATATGACGTGGGGAAAGGAGTAGGGGAGACAGATGATGAGCATTTTGAGAGGTTGGTTTGGGTTAGAAGGAGGGAATTGGCGAGTGAGCCAGGAGCGGAGGCGGACTTGGACTTGCGTCGCTTCCTCGTCCTTTTTCTTGGCAGATTTTTGTTTGCTACGAGGGGCGATGCAGTCCATTGCTGCTTCCTACCTGGGGAGGTAGGGGGTTATGCCTAGGGAGCAGCCTTCCTAGCACATCAGTTTGACAGCTTGGGCGCCTCCGAGCGGCAGACCTCGACTAGCAGATTCTTCCCCTTTCTCCAGGTACGTTTCTTCTCCCTAACCTTGAATTAAACTGCAATTTTGCTTCAAACTGCCGCCTAATCTGCTTCTCACTTTGCAGGTCTAGACTTACCTTCACTTCCCAGCCCAAGGGAGAGGGGATCTCACACAGCTGGGCCTCGTGCCCATTGCACGCCGTTGGGATTCTCGCCGGGACTCCCGCAGCCTTGGTTACCAGTTGGAGCGCCTGCAGGAGGCCATAGACAGCTACCCTCACTTGGATGTAAGTGCTCTAAACCTTCTCTTTGATCAGTGTTTGATTTGATTGCTTTATGACTGACTGAACATTGTTGTGCAGGTGGTTTGGCAGCCATATTTGGGGAGAGCGACGAGGGACAACCTTGGTTGGTGCTGGCCCGCCCCTACTTCGGTAGGTCGGTGTGGGTGCATGCACTCAACCTGGTGCTACCTCTTCACTTGTTCCTATGCCAACGCTCACTCGGGCTTCGGCAGAGTGTAGTGGAGTTTCCTGTCCGGGACCATTTTCGCCGACTGGGTCAGAGTTTCTGGGGGCTCCATGACACTACAGATTGGCGTGAGCGGGCAAAGGAGCAAATCCAAAATTGGGAGCGCTGAGGAAAGGCCGTCAAGTCCAGCACGACTACCGATGATGCGTACCTCCAGGTATATGCCTTGAAGTACGGAGGAAGATATACAGGAGCGCCCGACATCAGGTAAAACCCTTAAACCAAAACTCCTTGAATTTGACTTTATGGATTTGAGCTAATGATTAGGACATGAATTGCAGGTGGACGTGGCTGGCGAAATTGCATCGCTTCGGGCCCTGCTCTATTCGGCGATGCAGGATCGAGAGGCGGCACAGAAGGAGGCAGAGCAGCTGGTAAGTACTTACTCAGACTTCGGTACTTAATCACTTTTCAATGCTGATTTGAGAATTTGACAAGTGTTTTCATGTGCAGCGGAGAGAGTTGGAGAGGGTGAGGAGTGCCGCAGCAGCTGGTGCTTCTTCCTCGAGGGCAGCAGAGAGCTCCTAGTCGGACCTGGAAGACCGACTGGAGGCGGCGGTTAGACGGGCCGAGGAGGCGCAGAGGGACCTGGAGGAGCAGGTAAGTAAGATAGACCCTTTAGATTGAAAGTTAAAAACACTTGGCACTGACTAGACCGTTCCTTTGCAGGAGAGGGAGCTGAGGACCGCCACCGACCGCGCGGATCAGCTACAGGGGCAGATTGACACGGCCAGGGGTGAGAGAGATCAGCTGCGCATCCAGGCGGAGGCAGCAGAGCAGAGGGTGGCGGAGGCTACGGCAGAGCTGGCGACACTGCGGGTGCAGGGGTCGTCAGCGGACCAGGCAGAGATGGTGAGATTGCGCACAGAGGTGATGGCGCAGCAGATTAGGATTGATGAGCTCCGGGGTATGGTGAAGACCTTTGGAGAGGCAGCTAGGAGTAGGAGTAGGAGTAGGACTAGTGTTAGTGGGGCGAGTGGCGCCTCAGTTAGACAGTATTTGGCAGGTTCCTCCAGTCGGCGGAGGAACGAGGAGGATGAGAGGCGCCACCGCGGTGAGGGTAGCGTTCAGGGTGGTGGGGATGGTGGTGAGATGCCACCACCAACAGAGAGACAGGAGGGATCTGGGGAGAGTGGTGGTGGACAGTGAGGAGTTTGTGAACCACCTCCCCTCTATCTTTTGTACATATTGTTCATCCCTTAGTGAAAATTTTATTTTATGTCAATCTTTATGGAATGAATGATTTGTAATTGACACGAATGTGAGATGAGATTCAAACACGGGAGAGACAGAGAATACTGAATACAACGCTGCGTGTCCCTTAGAATTACCTATCCCTGCATACTTGACAAAACAGGTTAGATCTGTTCTTTGGCTCAGCCCCTTGCGCTTAAATAATCATGAAGCCAACTTCGCAATTGTCAAGAGGCTGAGCCTTAACAAATAGGTAGAAAGGAAAATAAACAATGCATGCTAAAGGAAAGCGGTATGTACACACATTCTTTGGATTTTTAAAGATTTTTTGATTTTTTTTATTTTGGATTTTTGAGATTTTCTGATTTTTTTGGATTTTTGAGATTTCTGATTTTTTTGGTTTTTTTGAGTTTTCTGATTTTTTTTGGCTTTTTGAGATTTTCTGATTTTTTTTTACTTTTTGAAAATTTCTATTTTTTTTTGGATTTTTGAGATTTTTTTTGATAACAACATCTCTTGCTCTTTGAGTAGTTAGCCATGGACCTCATTTCCATCTCTTGTTTGGCGAATAATATCTATGTGCAACGTGCATTTATCTTTGGCTTACTAAGGTTTCTTGCCCCTTGAATATTTATGTTCCAACACAGACCAGGTGTAGGGGTTCTTTGGTCTTTTAAGGAAGAACAGGAAGATTAGCAATGAGACAAGACTTGGTCTTGGGGTCGGGGTTACTGGCTTGTAAGACTTGCAATGAGTATGTTACATGTGAAATTCGTCTGTTGTCCAGGGACTTTAAGGTCATTGCTCTTTTTGAATTGGGGGCATGCGTACGACCGGGCTCAAGGGCGTCCCGCGGGGAACTGTACTGCCACTCTTTGACATGCCCCTTATTTTCTTATCATTTTTCTTTTGCTATTTCATAATTTCCTTTTGCTTTTCTTTTGAATTGACCGTCCCTCTTTGAGACTTCATACACATGATCTATACCGCTTGCTGGTCTACATGCTAGCCTCCCCTTTGCCCCTGGACCTTGTCCGAGTAAGAAGAGAATTGACCTCAGGTTCCCTATATGAGGGCTGAGCAGAAACACCATAAACAAAGGGGAATTGACCTTAGGTCGCCGTATTGTGTGTGTGTGGCTAGACATAGAGTTCATTTACCACAATGAGGGGGAGTGAGGCATATGGCCCACAACATTCTTTTGCAAATTGGTGTTGTTATCAACATTAGGGGTAGAATCTTTTAAGGTACAACCCATTCCATGGGTGAGAGAGTTCCTCACCATCGGCATTAACTAGCCTATACGCGTTCCCGGGGTACACTTCCTTAACGATGTATGGACCTTCCCAGTTTGCTGACAATTTGGACCTCGGACCTCCATATTTTATAAAAATTCGCTTCAAAACCATGTCTCCTTGTTGAAATTTGCGCTCAATCACTTTCTTTTGAAAATACCTTGAGAGTCTATTTTGATATGAAAGAACATGATCGGCTGCAGCTAAATGCCGTTCGTCTAAGAGTTCTAGTTGTGTAAGCAACGCCTCCCTATGTTCATCGGGTTTATGTTCCTTGTCTAGCTGAACCCTTAGAAAAGAAATGAGGATCTCGTGTGGACATACCGCCTCCATCCCATACGTAAGTGAGAACGGAGTTTGCCCAGTGGGCGTGCGGACAGAGGTGCGGTAGGCCCATAGAGCCTCGACCAATTTCTCTGGCCAATCAGCAAATTTATTAGACTCACAAGTTTTCTTTAGAATTTTCAAAAGTGTTTTATTTGTGACTTTGGCCTGGCCGTTGCCCTGCAGATAGTATGGAGACGAATGATGCAAGGAATGTTGAATTTCTTACAGAGATCCTGAAGCTCTTGAGATATGAACTGGGGTCCATTGTCGGTGACGAGGCTGCTTGGCACTCCGAACCACGCGATGATGTTCCTCATGATAAATCTGCACACGGTTGAACATTTGATTTCTGCAAACGCTTCAGCTTCGGCCCACTTAGTGAAGTACTCAGTAGCAGTGAGAATAAAAGATTTTTGTTTTACTTGAGCATTAGGATCACCAAGAGGCCCAATGATATCAAAGGGCCACATAGAGTAAGGCTAAGGGGAAGATAGTGGAAGCAAAGAGGAAGAAGGGGCATGGATTTTATCAGCATAGATCTGGCATTTGACACACCTACGAACGTAGGTGGCACAGTCTTCTTCTAGGGTCAGCCAGTAGTAGCCCTGCCTAAGAATTTTTTTAGCCAACATTTGGCTATTCACATGCCCTCTGCATTCACTGGAATTGGATCCTTCCACTACCTTCCAAGCTTCTTCGTCTGTCAGACATCGGAGGAGCATTCCATTTAGAGCGCGTCTGTAAAGCACTTCACCAATAATGGTATACCTTAACGCCGCTCTACGGATGGCTCTCTTATCCTCCGCTTCAGCTTCCTCTGGGAAGGTACAATCCCTGCAATACTGCTCAATTTCATGGTACCACGACCTTTCTTCTTCCATCATTTCTCCTAGCTCCATAAGCATTAACTCCTTTGCTTCTTTTCTCTCTGCCTTAAACTAGAGAGCTCCTAAGGTTAATGAACCAAGAATCCTGAGTGGAGGGAGCCTCTAAGCTTTGAACAGTGATTGTCTCAGTACTGCGGTTGAGAGGGAAGGAGAGAGAGGAGGCCAAGGATGCCAGGGCATCGGCCAGGATATTCTGAGAGTGAGGAGTATGAATGTGGATGAGTTGACGAAATTGCTTGTCTAGGAGTGTGACCAGATCTTGATAGGGCTTGAGTTTAGGGTCACGAGTGTGGTAAGTAGAAAGGACTTACCGAAGGACGAGTTGAGAGTCTCCTATGATCTTGAGATGACGCACGCCTAAGAGGTAGGCAAGCTTAAGACCGGCAAGAAGAGCCTCATACTTAGAGATATTGTTGGTGGCATAGAATTGGAGCTGATAGACTAGAGGAATGGTGATCCCTTCTGGGGTGAGCAAAACAGCACCTATGCCCCGTCCCCTAGAATTGAGAGCTCCATCAAAGTGGAGTGACCAGAAGGGATCGCCAGAGATGAGTGACAGGTTTTCATCGGGGAATTCCTCTTGAACCGTGTCACTGTGGGGGAGAGGAAGGTGAGCAAGGTGCTCAGCAATGGCATACCCTTTTATGGCTTTCTGAACTATGAAGGTGATATCGAATTGAGAGAGAAAACTTTGCCAGCGTGCCAATCTGTCGGCGAGGACTGGTTTCTCCAGGAGATACCTAATAGGGTCCATTCTAGAAATCAAACTCACCTTATGAGATAGGAAGTAGTGCTTCAATTTCTGCACTACCCAAACTAGCGCTGCACATGTTTTCTCCATCGTGGTGAGTTTGAGCTCGGAGGGATTGAAGAGCCTAGATAGGTAATAGACTGCCCTTTCTTTGCCGGATTTGTCATGTTGAGCAAGGACAGCTCCTAGGGAGTCCTCAATAGTCGACAGATACAGGATCAAGGGTTTCCCAGGGATAGGCGCCTGAAGCACGGGCGGATTCATGAGATAACTCTTGAGTTCATCAAAGGCCTCTTGGCACTTGGCGTTCCATTTGAAACATACTCCTCCTTTCAACAGTTCATAGAAGGGACAACATCTTTGGGAATGCTAAGATATGAATCTTCTTATAAACTGAAGCCGACCAATCAATCCTCGAAGCTCAGATATGTTCTTGGGAGGAGGCATTTCATTTATCGCCTTGACCTTGTGCGGGTCTATTTGAATCCCCCGTTTGCTAACTATGAAGCCTAACAGCTTGCCTGAAGAAACTCCAAATAGGCACTTCTTCAAATTCATCTTCAATCGATATTCTTGTGTGCGACGAAAAACCCTGGCAAGCACGAAGGAGTGTTCTTTTCTGGTCTGAGACTTCACCACGATATCATCCACGTATACCTCAACATCAATATGAATCATGTCGTGGAAGATAGCTAACATTGCCCTCTGATAGGTGGCGCCGACATTCTTTAATCCAAATGGCATGACCACATAGCAATAAGTTCCCCAGGGGGTGGTGAAGGAGGTCTTCTCTTGGTCCTCCGGGGCTAGACGAATCTGATTATAGCCTGAAAACCCATCCATAAATGATAGAGTTTCAAACCCTGCGGTGTTGTCGATCAAAACGTCCAAATGAGGTAACGGGAAATCGTCCTTTGGACAAGCCCTATTCAAGTCCCGGAAGTCTATGCAAATGCGTGCCCTTCCATCTTTCTTCATCACCGGGACTATGTTCGCCACCCACAATGGATAGAGGACTACACAGATGAACTTGGCTTTGTGTAGTTTATCAATTTCCTCTTTCATCTTCAAAGCAATGTGGGGGAGAAACCTCCTTAGCTTTTGCTTAACGGCAACTGCCCCTGGCTTCAAGATTATCCTATGTTCTACCAATTCGGGGTCAATGCCGGGCATGTCATCATAGGACCAGGCAAAGGAATCCTTAAACTCCCTTAACATCTCTATGAGTGTTTCTTCTTCTTCAGGAGGGAGACTGGAAGCTATGGCTAAGAGCTTGGGGTCCTCTTCCGTTCCCACGTTTACCTCTTTGGTGGGTTCGTCTACTGCTGAGGTGGGCTCATCGAATCTTCTCATGCCGCTTGCATACATCTCGGCAGCATCCTCTATCTCGCAATCATTTTCCTCCAATGGATCATCTTTAGCTAAGATCTCATACACCCCGAATCCATCGTCTAGCCCTTCCTCTTTGTGCAGATCCTCTATGTTCAGAACTACTGCTTTTTGGATGAACTCTTCGACAGCTAGAAGAGCGCCACACCTTTGCACCAAGTCTAACAGATACCTACGGGGTATGCCACTACCCTTCTTCTTCCTAGACTGGGACGGGGACTTGCTAGATTCTACCCCTGAATCTAAACTAGGCTTGATTTTTATAGACGGCTCCGGAGGAGTATCCGGAGATTTATTGGAAAGGAAAGGAAAGGGTGCGGTAGGGCCGCAAAGGTCCTCCGATGGGATTAGAGGAGGAGGCGGGCCACTCGAGCTCAGGGTGCCTGCAGCAGAGTTGGGGTGCAGGGGAATAGAAGGCCCCTCACCCAGATCGCCCAAGACGACCATGTCTGTCAACAAGCGAAAGCACAACTTGAGCAGAAGGAGGAGAAGGGCGGGGATCGCCGCCCAGGAGAAAAGGGGAGTGACGGGGATCGCCGTCCACAGGAGGGAAGGAGTGCGGGGGTGACGGGGATCTCCATCGAGGCAAAGGGTGACGGGGATCACCGTCGAAGCAAAGGGGAAGCGTGAGTGTGACGGGGATCGCCATCGAGAGAAAGTGCGAGAGCCAGATAGTTGAAGGCAGAAAGCATGAAGGATGAGTCAGAAAAGAAAAGGAGGACGGGGATCACTGTCCGACGAAAAGGAGAGAGGGGAAGACGGGGATCGCCATCCAAAGAAAAGGGAAAGGAGGAGGCGGGGATCGTCGTCCGAAGAAAGGGGGAAAAAATGAATGGGGAAAAAATGATCGCTCTCATCTATACTCTACTCGCTCGTCTATTCACGTTCTCTCTACTATCTCGTCTATTCATCTAGTGCTCTTAACTATTCTTGGTACTCTATATTGGCTATGACTGATTGTCTAAAGATAAAATATAACCAATGCCTGGCAATATATAAAGGGCCCGATCTGGTCCTGGGATGTGCGCCCGAAAGTGCTAGTTCCCATGGGAGTTAAATGATCAGAGTGTTTGGCATTACACTCAAGTGCTATCTATCTCGACTATCTATATGACAATCAAAACACAAAATGTGCTATACTCTCTCGATGTCTAGAATGACAAACAAGTGCTATACTCGTCGTGCTATTATTATACTTGTGCTAGTTGTGCTATGGCCATCCTGCTATTCGTGCTATACTCGATACTTGTGCCTTTTTGGAAACTATACTTGATCTCGTGCTATTGTGCTATCCGTTACCTGTTGTTCTATCTCTTGCTATATTTTGACTCTCTTGTACCTGCTATCTTTAGATACTCTGCCATTAAATGCGTTAATTACTTAAAGCCTGCTTGAGCCTGAGATTTAAGTCCTACTGGGCGTTATCGCTCACCTACGTTATTTGATGTTGTGTTCTCAGGTGAGACCGAGGATGACACATACACTCACGAGGAAGGGAATGACCAAGAGTGAAGCCAGGAGTACCCTCGAGTCATTATGTTATCTTAGAGTTGTAGTTAGTTATTTCCTTTTATTGCAATGTATTGAGCCCTATAGAATGGCTCTGATATTAGTGGTTGTAACTAGACATTTGAAAGTTATAATGAGAAAGATTTTCTTTAGTATTATTCAATGTGTAATGGTTTGATGTCTAGTATTCGCTCTACACCTTTTTCTTGCAACTGCCTTTGCGCTCCGATATTCCGCCTCGGGGCGTGACAGTGAAGTAGATGACACTGCCGAGAAGTACGCTAGTGGCGTAAGAAGATTTGATGAGCTACAACGGCAGTGGATGAACCTACTAAGGAAAACCTTGGAACAGAAGAAGATCCCAGGATTGTGATTATCTCAGCTAACCCCCTCCTAATGAAGAAGAGGAACTGGTGCAAATTCAGAGGGAGTTTAAAGACACATTTGCCTGGTCATATGAGGACATGCCTGGTCTAGACCCCTCATTAGTAGAGCACCGACTTGTGTTGAATGAAGGGGAAAAGGCCATAAAGTAAAAACTCAGAAGGTTACACCCACTTATGGCTCTAAAGATGAAAGACAAGGTGGACAAACTCCACAAAGCTTGATTCATCAGGGTAGTGCTTTATCCGAACTGGGTGGCAAATATAGTCCCGGTCATGAAGAAGGACGGAAAGGTGAGAATTTGTATTGACTTCTGAGACCTCAATAAGGCATGTCCAAAGGATGACTTCCCGCTTCCTCACATTGAAGTATTGATTGATAACACTGCTGGGTATGAGACCCTCTCATTCATGGATGGGTATTCAGGCTATAACCAAATCCATCTATCTCCTGAAGATCAAGAGAAAACCTCCTTCACCACGCCCTGGGGTACATACTTATGTAGTCATGCCGTTTGGGCTAAAGAATGTCGGGGCTACCTATCAAAGGGCGATGATGGCTATCTTCCATGACATGATGGATGTCTATGTAGAAGTGAACGTGGATGACATCCTAGTGAAGTCAAGAACCAGGAGAGAACATCCCAAGATCCACGCCAAGGTGTTGCAAAGGTCGAGGGAATATCAACTAAGGATGAATCCTAAGAAATGTGTGTTTGGAGTGTCATCAGGGAAGTTTCTAGGCTTCATAGTTAGTAAGCGGGGATTGAGATCGATCCAAACAAGGCTAAGGCTATTGCGGAGATGCCGACTCCAAAGAATATCTCACAACTAAGAAGTTTGATTGGGCATCTGCAATTTATTAGAAGATTCATATCACAGCATTCACAAGGATGCCTCCCATTCTATGATCTCTTGAAAGGAGAGGCAAAGTTCGAATGGAATGACAGGTGCTGAGAAGCCTTCGATGATTTGAAGAGGTATCTCATGAATCCCCCAGTTTTGCAACCCCCTGTACCTGGGAAACCACTAATCCTATATCTCTCAGTCATTGAGGACTCCCTAGGTGTTGTCCTTGCACAACATGATGAATCTGGAAAAGAAATGGCAGCATACTATCTTTCTAGACTTTTCAACACCACAGAATCTAAATACACCACCGCGGAAAAAATTGGTGTCGTGCTCATGTGGGTAGTTCAAAAACTCAAGCACTACTTTCTTGCCCACAAGGTTAAGTTGATCTCGAGGATGGATCCACTCAGGTACCTCTTAGAAAAACCTGTCCTCTCTGATCGGCTTGCGCACTGGCAGAGCTTCCTCTCCCAATTCGACATCTTTTGTGGTCCAAAAGGCCATCAAAGGATATGCCATTGCCGAGCACCTTGCCCATCTGCCACTTCCTCACAACAATTCCATTCGAGAGGAATTTCCTGATGAAGAGCTCTCGGTCGTTTCCAAAGATCCCTTATGATCCCTTCATTTTGATGGTGCGCTCAATTCTCAGGGACGGGTCATTGGAGCCGTGTTGCTCACCCTAGAGGGTAATACCATTCCCATCGCTTTTCAACTCACCTTCTCCGGCACTAATAACATGTCTGAGTATGAGGCTCTCCTCGCTGGTCTTAAACGTGCCTATATCTTGGGCACAAATCACCTTAGAATCATAGGAGACTCTCAGCTTGTTCTGCGACAGGTGCTCTCAACTTACCACACTCGTGACCCAAAGCTTAAACCATATCAAGACTTGGTCACGTTGCTGGCAAGGCAATTCTGCAAGCTTATCTATGTCCACACTCCTCGCTCACAAAACATCCTAGCTGACGCCTTCGCATAACTAGCTTCTTCTCTATCCTTCCCTCTGAGCCATCAGACTGAGATGATCGTCGTCCAATGGCTCGATGTTCCATCTACTCAGGATCCTTGGTTCAACAACTTAGGACAACCTTAGAAGAGAGGGCTAGGAAGAGAGGAGCGCAACAAAATGTTGGCTGAGCTTGAGGAAATTCTAGATGAAGAGGAATTGCCATGGTATTTTGAGATCGAGCAGTATTGTAAGGATGGGTCATATCCCAAAGGGGCAAATTCGAAGGATCGCAAGGCCATAAGAAGATCCGCCCTAAGGTACACAGTCGTCGGAGAAGTTCTGTACAGGTGGGCTCTTAATGGAGTTCTTCTGAGATGTCTTAATGATGACAAAGCTTGGAAAGTGGGGAAGGGGCTCATGCTAGTGAATGCGGAGGGCATGTCAACAGTTAGATGCTTGCTAAGAAGATCATTAGGCAGGGCTACTACTGGCCAACCCTAGAGGAAAATTGTGCCATCGACATCCGTAGGTGTGTCAAATGCCAACTCCATGCTGATAAAATTCATGCTTCTTCATCCTCACTTCATCCACTCTCCACACCTTGGCCATTCTCCATGTGGGCTTTTGATATTGTTCGCCCCCTGGTGATCCTAATGCTCAAACCAAACAAAAATCATTTATCCTAATAGCAATTGAGTATTACCAAATAGGCAGAAGTAGAAGCATTCACGGAAATCAAAGCATCCCCAGTGTGCCCCTTTATCACGAAGAAATCATCTCGCGGTTCGGAGTGCCAAGCAGCATCGTCACAGACAACAGGCCGCAATTCATCTCACAAGAACTTCATGACCTCTAAGAAATACAACATCACTCTACATCATTCATCTCCGTATTACCCACAAGGCAATGGCCAAGCTGAAGCAACTAATAAACCATTCTTAAAATCTTGAAGAAAACTTGTGAATCACATAAATTCGCTGATTGGCCGGAAAAGCTAGTAGAGGCTCTATGGGCCTATCGTACCTTTGTCCGAACTTCCACGGGGTAGACCCCGTATGCTCTTACATATGGGATAGAGGCGGTAGTTCCATACGAGATCTTGATCCTGTAATGCCCCTCTTAGACCCAGTACAGTTATTCCAACTCACATTGGATCTAATAGAGGTATTACAGTGGAACATATTCAACAATAGATGGTACAGATTGAGATATGCATAAATGACACTTTAATTCCAATAATATGCAACAGAATATGGAACCAAATTCTTTGTAATCAACATCATATTCAAATGTTAAGTCTAAAGCATAAGAAAAGATAATAATAGTCCATTTATTACAATCCATAATTTCAAATGCATAAATCAAAGATACATAATTCCCTCACATACATAATCACTCTAGTACTCTCAAGCAAATCACTAAACCTCCACATCCTCACACTCCGAGTCAGAGTGCACTAACTCCTGGGTGTCCTCTGTCTCTCCTGAAATATTAAGCAAGTATGAGTCTACAAGACCAGCAAGTCACATGAAAGACAGTTCAAGATATTATGTATATAATAGGTTTAAAACATGGTAACATATTTCTTTAACATTCTTGATATCATATAGCTCTTCCTACTAACATGATTCTAAGTCCTTTGGCAATTAATCTTTACATAGCATAGTTATTTATCATGAAAACAAAACATTCATGTAATGCATATAACTTACGTCTCATAAAATATGCAATTGATCTAAACATGTTCCTATGCATAGCATGCAATCAAATTTTTTAATGGTATATGCTTACTGTCATGCAACATGTAAAACATTTCAAGTACTTTTGACTCATATCATGTAACATGCAATTTAGTCATTATGTAGCAGGTAGTCATGTAGTATGTAAAACAAATGACATGTTGTTCATGTGGCATGTAACATGTAGACATTTATCATGTAGACATTTATCATGTAGACATGTAGTTCATATAACAAGTGTCATGTAGTTGCCAAGACATAGCCCACACTACGAATAGAGATCATATAGTCATTCACTTATCACCTAGGCAAAGCAGTGATGAAGTCATGGTCATTGCGCAATACCGGGGAAAGCCCTTCCATCTTAACCAATAGAACATGTATACTTCCAGGATTTCAATCCGTTGCCCACGGATTCATGTAGTCAATTCATGTAGGTTAACCATTACCATAGGGGCATTCCATGGTGTAGTTCCTTGTAGTTATCTCTATGATAGCAATGTCTTTTTTGGCCAATTCATTTCAGATGCATTAATGTATAAAATCATGCAATCAACATTTTCATACATTTCTATCATGCTCTTTCATACATTCATGCATAATTTATCAAAATGACAATGCAATATCACATAGCATGCCTTTCTCAATTCTAAAATTAAACTTTACAATAAAACAGAAACCTAGCATGGTACTAATTATATCACATCCATTCATGCACATATTCTCATGTTTATTTAAATTTTATATGCATTCTGCCATTCAGAAAATCATAGCAATATGTACAAAGGTCTAAAAATCCCGAAATTTTGACAGTAAATCTGATTCAGATCATACCATGCACATGAAAGTTCATAATTTTCTGAGCTCTATAAACATTTTTCATAATTATATTCCATCAGTTAAGCTAACTAACATGGTACAACAGTGAGGAAAATCATACAATTTCTATTCTAGAACTGAATACAGTAGGTATGTAGTTCATCTTACAGTATTACAGTCTCAAATTTTAACATTCTAACATGAATCATGTTTGCCATCTTTTCACTTTTCCTTTATCAATTCCATTCGAATCCAACAGAATAACCATTCATAATTACATATAGTCTACACATCATTGTAATGACCTATCCATAGTTTAACATTACTGAAACACACAAAACATCACCTGGCCGAAACCACATACAAGCATGAATCACAGATAAGCAAATAAAATCAGATTTCAGGAATTTACAGCACTAATAAACTTAACGGCCAATATGTGGCATTTACATCAAGTTAACGTCCACACAATCCTCTCGTTAACATTAGTAGAAGGCGGCACATAGCGCCGTTAACATATAGTAGATGTCTGAAATAAACATGTCGTTTGCATGAAATAAACGGTGGTCGATGCTGTCGTTTACAACAATTAAACGGCCAACGATATGACGTTAAGTTCATTCGTCCACTAAACATAGAAACTCACATAAAATGACAGGACTTCTACCCTTTCCCGCATGTTATTTTCATGGTCTAAAAATTTGTAAAAATGATAAATCTAAAGACTAATCTATCCCAAACCAGTCCCCCATGTCACTTGCTCTAACCCTCCTTCTGGAGTGACGAAAAGAGATCCGAAGAAGCCCACCTGGCAGTAAGGCAGTCCTCATGTCCGGCTTCAATCGCTCAGAATCCACCTCTAGCGCAGCTCCCCCGCTTGGAGAGCTCCTGACCTCGATGCTGAACATTCCTCCTGGTCCAGAAAGCTTCAAATCGCACGAACAAGCTCTGCAAACCCCTTTCTCTCGGCCTCCTTTCTTCTCTCAACCAGTGCGAAAACTATCTCTAATGCCAAATCTGGGTCTTAAAAGGATTCCCACGCCTTGCCCAGACCTAACCCTAGCCCTAGGATCAGAAACGCACCATAACTTCCCATTAAACACTCTAAAAACGGCCGATTTATTCCCCCGTAATGGTAACATCAAAATCAGGCAAGTCAGGTTAACGTCAACACAGTAGCCGTCAGCTTGATGTAGACGTCCATCGATCATGTCATCTACATCCTTGCCTGAAAAATCCAATATTCTAGAAAAATAAATGACATAAGAAACTGTCATTAATAAGAAGTAAACGGTAAAAGATCATGCCGCTAAAACTTGTCAACGCCAGCAGATTGACGCCAAGTTCAACACAGAACAGCTTACAACTACATGTAGAAATATACATACAATTGCAATATAAATTTCAATAAAATTCTAGGGCACTACAGATCCCTTCACTAAGAGTCCAACATGATAGGGAACTTAATCTTGACGAACGTCGAGAGGCGTTGCTAGTCCAATTGGAACTCTTAGATGAGAGGCGATTAATGGCAGCCGATCACGTGCTCTCATATCAAAAGCGAATTCAAGGTCTTTTGAAAAGAAGGTAATTGAACGGAAATTCCAAGAAGGTGATATGGCCTTGAAATGCATTTTTATCAAACGTGGAGGTCCAAGGTCTAAATTATAACCAAATTGGGAAGGTCTGTACGTTGTAAGAAAAGTGTATCCAGGAAATGCCTATCGCCTAATCAATGCTGAGGGCGTAGAATTGTCACATCCGTGGAATGGGTTGTACCTCAAAAGGTTCTATCCTAGGTCTATAGGTGTGGGGCCACAACACTTAGATTAGGGATTACCCCATGTTAAGAGTTTGAAGTCCTTCCTAATTATCAAGGGTTGACCTGAGTTAGGACCAACACACATACACGGCAAGCCTGGGCAGCCGCACTTAGTAGATACAGTAGTTATGTAGGCCCTACTTTAGCGATGTGATGGTCATTCTCTTCCAAATCAGTCGAAGTGTAGGGGCAAGGGTCATAAGGCAAGGTTGTCAACCTTAAGCATACCCTGACGAGAGGAAGTCTCAAACAGGGACGGTCAAATAGCAAAGGCAAAGAGACAAAGAAGCAAAAGGAAAGATAGAAAAATACACGATTAGAATAGGGGATGGAAAAAGAGTGGCAAAGTCCCCGTGGGACGCTCATGAGCCGGTCGTATGCATGCCCCAGGCAGTACAAGTCCATGAAAAAGACCACAAAGTCCCTACGCAATAGACCTAATCTTGAAGGGTATGCTGCGGGAAGAAGCCGAATCCAACGTCCTTAAACTTACATTAGACTTTTCTTAAATAGTCTTCCATTCCTTCTATAAGATCGGGTCATCTCTTAGGTATGGCTAACTAGCTGCACTATCAACTAGGGGCAGTCACCCATGGCATGTCACCCCTAAACACACGTCCTACCTTAGTAAAGCCTTTGGTAAGAAGGGGAAGTGACCAAGACTCCTAACCAGCGGCATGAATTAGTCTATGTGTTGTGGCCCAAAGGGGCGAGTACCTTCTATAGATGCTGCCGATAGGGGACTCGACGCGCGGTCCACAAAGAGGGACGTTATGGGGGAGTGGATCGTGATCGCCAGGTGCACGTGGGCACCGAATGGAGGCGCACGGCAAAGGGTGCGGGATGGAAGAAATGATCGCGAGCGTACCTTTTTGGAGTGGGGAGATTGCGCGGGGGATGATGTGGGTTCTATCTTCATCTACGAACACGGCCGGCTGCGGTAGAGGGCATTTCCTCGTTTGATTACCCTTGCAAAAAAGACAAATAAGAATGGGGATTAGCGAAATGAGGCATAGTATCGAATCTCTAAATCGCGTCCTATTAGGACACTGCAATAATGGATTGACTCGCGTCTGCCATGTTGGGTTGAGTGTAATTCATATCATTTTCCCTCCTATTTTGATGATGACAAATGTGATTTGAATGCAAATTATTTGAAACATGATAAACACATTTCACCTGAATTACATATCAAAAAGAATGTTCAAAGCACACTATCATTTGTACTCATAATAAAACATTTATAATGTATATGTGTTAATTTTCAGGTACAAACACCTTTTGCAAAAGAAGTGTGCGACACACCCCACAATGTGTGTCGACAAACAACCCAGATTCAAAGGCAAAAAGGTGAAGAATGTTGAGACTGTGTCGACACAAGTCAAAGAGTGTGTCGACACGAGTTGCAGATTCCAGGATTTAGACTACTCAGGTCGACGCACTCTCAGGGCAGGTCGACAATGGACTCAGTTCCCAGAACAGCATGTTTGCAGAATTGGGACAGCAGGTCGACGCAGGACCAGAGCAGGTCGACACTGGACTCAGTTCCTAGAACAGCCTGTTCTCAGATTTGGGACAGTGTGTCGACACACAACCAGGGCAGGTCAACACACTACGGAAAGATTGCAACTCAAATGGATGTCTGCCACGTGTCAGCCTAGGGCAATGGTATATCAACCTAGGATCGTGTGCCTTGTACCAAAGGGTATCTGTGGAATCTTGGGTAATAAAAGGCCCCCAATTGGCCATCCATCAAGAAAGAGGACC
>JACBKR010001897.1:0-38924 GCA_014218235.1 Colocasia esculenta | reverse complement strand
TTTGACTTTTTATCTCGCTAGATGCATGCATAGGGATTTCGTTCACACTACTAATTGATTTGCTTACTCACACTAATCACTTCAGATCGTTAAATTGTTTGGGTGTTTTAGCCTCTGATTCGAAGTAAACTTAAATTGCTTAAGCTTCCGCGTTAATGGTATCAGATCTATTCAACCCCCCCTTCTAGATCTGATCCTTCCACCCATTCGATCCTAACAATCTTTTCAGTAGCTCTTTGACATACTTTTCTTGGTTGATGAAGAATCCATCTTTCAGTTGTTTCACCTGCAGACCAAGAAAAAATTGAAGCTCCCCCATTAAGCTCATCTCAAATTCACTGTGCATGTGTTTTGAAAACTCTTCACACAGTGATGGGTTAGTAGAACCAAATATAATATCGTCCACATAAACTTGAACAACAATTATGTGATTGCGGACTCTCTTAGTGAAAAGAGTTGGTCTACTTTACCTCGTGAGTAGTTTTTGCATACCAAAAATGTGCTTAGCCGGTCGTACCAAGCTCGGGGTGCCTGTTTCAAACCATAAAGAGCTTTGTGCAATTTAAACACATGGTTAGGTTTATCATGATCCTTAAAGCCAGGTGGTTGAGGACATAGACTTCCTCTTTGATGTAGTCATTCAAGAAGGCAGTTTTTACATCCATTTGAAAAAGCTTGAACTTGTTTGAGCATGAATATGCTAACAAGATTCTAACTGCTTCTAGCCTAGCTACAGGAGCAAAGGATTCTTCGAAGTCAACACCAAATTTCTGATTATATCCCTTTGCAACCAGTCTAGCCTTATTTCTCACCACTTTACCCTCTTCATTTAGTTTATTCCTAAAGACCCATCTTGTCCCTATGACAGAAATTTCAGGGATTCTAGGAACTAGACTCCAGACATTACTTCTCTGAAATTGCCCAAGCTCCTCATGCATAGCATCAATCCATGAGTTTTCCTTTAAAGCTCTTCAACATTTTTAGGTTCCACGTGGGACACAAAAGCTAGATGATCCTGTTCAACTATTTCCCTAAGTTGAGACCTAGTTTGAACTTTTTCATTCACATCTCCTATTATGTTCTCAAGTGGATGATCTTTAGAGTACCTGACATTTGTGATTGTTGAAGGTCCTGGTTGATCTTGCATTTGAGGAGATTGTTCTGGAGGAGGGTGTGCTTGAGGAGTTTCAACTTGAGGTTCATCCTCTTGTGGATCTTCATCAGGTTTTTCTTCTCCTTTTGAAGAGGATGTGATGGTCCTCATCATCGTGGTACCTGCGAAGATATCCACTTTTAGATTTTGGTGCTGTTTGAGAGTTCTTCTTGGCTTTCACTTGAAGAGGTTCTGCAAGGATTGTTTTATCATCTTCATCGGGAGTCCTGTCAGAATCAAAATTGTCAGATTTTGCATGACGTTCATAAAAAACAACATGTGGAGTTTCTTCCACAGTTTTATTCTGATATTAAATACCCTATAAGCTCTGGAGTGTTCTGAGTATCCAAGAAGAATACGTGGATCACTTTTGGCTCAAACTTGTCTAGATCAATTTTATCATTGTTATGTATGAACACTTTTGAGCCAAAAAACTCTGAAATACCCAATACTGGGTTTCTTACCTTTTAGCAATTCATAGGGAGTTTTCTTGATTACAGGTCTTACCATGGCTCTGTTGAGAATGTAGCATGATGTGTTTACCGCTTCTGCCCAGAAGGTTCTGGAAGTTGACTTTCGACCAGAAGGGTGCGAGCCATTTCCACCAAGTTCTGTTCTTTCTCTCCACTACTCCATTTTGTTCCAGAGTCCTTGGATAGGAGAACAAATGTTCTATCCGTGGTGCCTGCAAAAATCAGAAAAAGAATTGTTGTCAAACTCTCCCCCGTGATCAGTGCGGATGGAGCATATCTTGTGACATTTCCATGCTCAATTTTATGGAAGAATTCCTCAAATAGGCTTATTGCTTCATTTTTGTGTGCAAGGAACTTACCCATGTGAACCTAGAGAAGTCGTCTACAATGACAAAACCAAAGCGTTTGCCATTGAGACTCAGTGTTCTCGTAGGTCCAAATAGGTCTATGTGCAATAATTCATAGGGTTTAGTAGTGCTTACCGGTGCTTTGATTTGAAGGATTTCGGGTTTGTTTTCCCTGTGCATATGCATCACAAAAGCTTTCTTTTATTAAAGGAAATATCAGGGAGTCCACTTACCAACTTCGGCTCATGATCTTATGCAGGACATTGTAGCTTGTATGTCCAAGCCTACGATGCCACAGTGTGAGCTCATCCTGTTTGTTTGCTACAAGACACAAGTCTTCATTTTTTGGGTCATCTAAGTCAACCATGTAGTGTTGTTCACCCTTTTTCAGAAAATTTCAGACTTCCTGTATCCTTATCAATGATTTGACATGTGCTTGATTCAAAGATAACTTGGTGACCTTTATCACACAATTGACTTATGCTAAGCAAATTGTGATGAAGGCCATCCACCAATAGTACATTGTCAATTGAGTTGGAGACATACTTATCGACCTTACCTGAGCCGATGATCTGGCCTTGTTGTTACCTCCAAAGATGACTTGACCTCCGTCTTTTTCCACCAACAATAGAATTTTTCTTTATCGCCCGTCATATGCCTCGAGCAGCCACTATCCAAGTACCATTTGTTTTGATTTTGGGCTGCTAGGCATTCCTGCATATGTGGATCAGACAAGAGGTTTTGGTACCCAAATTACTTTGGGTCCCACTGTATCATTCATGCCAAACAGTAAATGCTTCGGAATCTAAATTTGTTTGAGTTTCAATTTATTGGACTGTTCCAGCATTGTTTTTCATTATGCCCGACCTTTTTACAGAAATTGCATGATGAAGGTTTTTCTAAAACAATGGGCTTTTGTTTTGAGGAACATGCATGGGCATTTTACCTTTCTTTTGCCTGGTCAGCTTTCCTTTAGAAGCTGGTTTCCTGTCCTGTCGACACTCTCATTGGGGCTGTTGACAGGTTTTGTAGTTTTGTTAGCAACAAATTTGGTATTCTTGGGTTCCTGTTTCTTGCCTTTGGTTTGACTTCCAGTTTTCATTGATGGAATTTGTTTGCTTGTGCTGGGGTTGGAATCAACGAAAGATGTCAACAGATTTTTACCAATTACTTTTGGTTTAACAGGTTGATATCCAATTCCATGTTTTGCAACAAACACATTAGATCCCAAGATTGCATCAAGATTTTGTTTACCCTTGACAAACCTAGTTAGATCTTCAGATTTTCCCTTAAGTTGCTCTTCAGCCTTTTTCAGCTTTTCTTTAACTTCAACAAGTTCATCTGAAGAGTTTTAAGGGAATTGCTTAGATCATTTTTTTTTGAACTTCTTGCAATTTCAGTTTCATGCCATCGATTTCCTCACTATGTGCTTGTTCATCAACTTTCATCATTTCAATTTCTTTATTCAAGGATGCAATTTGTTCATTATGGTTGATGTCATGAACAAGGGAATTGTTTTTCTTTTTCAGTGCTTTATTTTCAGACTTGAACTCACAGAATTTTACGAATAAAACAGTATTAGCTTCTTCCCATTCATCAACAGAATAAGTTTTAAAGGAAGAATTTACCTCATTGGAGTCGTCGCTTCTAGCCATTAGACACTGAACTTCATCATCTCCAGAGGTAGCTTGACTGTTCTCATCTTCATCTTCATCACTCCAAGTTGCCAACATTGCCTGGCTTCTTGAAGGTGAATTTGTCCTTTTTCAGTTTCTTCTTGAGCTCGGGGCACTCTCCTCTCATGTGCCCTTGTTCTTGCACTCATAGCACACAACATCAGACTTTTTGTTAGAATCAGATTTGTTCAAAAAGTCTTTCTTTTGAAAAGGTTTGGAGTTACCTAATCCTCTCCTTTTGAATTTTAGAATTTTTTGAATTGTCTAGTGATCATGGCCATTTGATCACTTTCACTATCACTAGAGGTTTCAGGCTCATCACTTTCCTGTTGAGCATCCTTTTTGGAACCTGAAGATTTTTTCTTGGAAGCTTTTAAAGCAATTGATTTTCTTGGATTCTCTTCAGTTTCCTTTATTTTGACATTAATTTCATATGTCATTAAAGAGCCAATAAGTTCGTCCAATTTCATTGTTGAGAGGTCTTTTGAATCCTCAATGACAGTGGCTTTAGTGTTCCATGAGGATGGAAGAGACCGAAGTATCTTCCTCACCAAATCACTTTCTGAGTATTCCTTTTTAAGACCTTTCAACCCATTTATTATTAGCATGAACCTAGCAAACATGTCTGAGATGGTTTCATTGTTGTTCATCTTAAACATCTCATACTCAGAGACCAGCATGCTTACCTTTGATTCCCTTACTGAGATGTACCTTCGTATATCAATTCGAGCTTGTCCCACATTTCTTTTGCTGAGGTGCACATGGAGACTCTCGAATATTCCTTGGGATGGACAGCGCATTGCATCATGTTAGGGCACTCCAATTGAGTGTTCCTTTTGCAATTGATCCTTCGTCCAGGTATCTTCATCCTCGGGAAGAGTGTATGCCCCTTTGTGGACGATCTTCCACAGCTCAAAGTTCTGTGCTCTCAGGAATACCTGCATGCGGTTTTTCAATAAGGGTAGTGAGTTCCGTCAAAGAAGGGTGGCCTGGTCACAGAGTGTCCTTCGGCCATATACCCCTTGTTAGATTCCATGAGATCAAAGTTTCCTGATCGCAAGATCAAACACGTATAACAGTAACTCGGAGAAACCTTGCTCTGATACCAATTGAAAGGTTGCAGAATCCCTATATGGTAATCTAGAGGGGGGGGGTTGAATAGATTATTGTCAATTAAAAAGTTCTTATTACCTTCTTTTCACGAAGACACAAATTGTGAAAGCTGTAACAGAGTTTAAGCTAAACTTTGATGTGTGTAACTTGATAATAGATAGAGAAATAATCTATCAGACATGTGTAGAGACACTGTGCCTACCAAACATCTAACGTAGAAATGTTCAAACCATAGGACACAGAGTTTTACGTGGTTCGGAGTACACAACTTGTGTATCCTACGTCCATGGTCCACACACACACGCAGAAAAGACTGCTTATGAGCTAGTTCAACGACTACAACTCACACACACGAGTTGTCTGATGTGAAACCACGATCATAACAACACAAGCCACGTGAATCATGCACAAGGAATGCTTGAGACACAATCACACACACACGGATATGTAAAAACTAAAACAGGGAAGAGTTCTGAGTTGAAACACAAATCCTGATTAAGAACTCTTCTGATGAATGTCTGGATGGACTTCAAGCTTTGTCTTGAGGGACACGACTTGATGGAGAGGCTTGAATCCACGACGATCAGACTTCAATACCGCTGGATCAACAGTTGGTTCAATCTCTGAACAGCAGGGTGAAGCAGAGCAGCAGCAGCACCTCTTGTTCTTGGACTTTCTCTAGGGTTTTGGTGGAGGCTGCTTCTGTACGAAATTACCTTCAAAAGATAGCTTATATAGTGGTGTCCATATATGGAGAGACGTGGTAGTTGGAACCACCATGTTTGGCAACTCAGAAACTTCCCGTATCTGAAGGTTTTCTTCGTCTGTCGACAGCACTGGGTGCTCCTGTCGACAGGTGTTGACAGGCAGAGGACTGGGAGTTCGGGAGATAGTTTCCTGTCAGAGGCTGTCGACAGGCGACACTGGTGCTGTCGACAGGCACTCCTGTCTTGTCCTGAGGTGTGGCTTTCTGGCCTATTTATATCTGTCGACAGGGGCCTTTCTGGCTGTCAACAAGTTCCTATTTTTCTTGCTTTTCTTGATCTTTTGAACCTTATTTTGATACATGTCTTGCATAGTATCTCACCTACATAAAAGAACTTAGTTAGGGAGATATAATGACATATAAATGATCAATTAACATGTTTGTTTCATTTGCATTCCAAGAGTCATTATCATCAAGTTTCATTACTTAGCATTCACCAATTTTGTCCACGAAATGTTCATGCTCATCATCAAAAATAAAGATGTGATTTGTTGGCGTAGCATTCTCATTAAGCATTCAACATATGAGAACTCAACACTTCTGACACATCCTTCTGAACCTCACCTGGTGCTGGCATATCTGACTCACCCTACTACTCCACAGGCAATCTGGTCTGCCTGCATATGTGCGGAGTCATATCCTGCACGGCACATAACCAACAGGGTTAATGCTACTAACTTGGGCGGCTAGTAGTGTACTTGTACTCCTATTAAGACTTTTTCTATTGCTGTTTAAAACCACTACAAGTCCTGATAGACTCTCTCACTCTGATACCAACTGTAACGACCCCGAGAACCCAACCCTCGGTCCCAGCCGAGGACCCAATTTTCACGATCGCCGCCTACAGATCTGGGAATCCGGAAGAACTATAAACAAGTCTAACAAGATATGTAAAGGAAATAAATGTCAACTACTAAACTAGAAGCACACGGGGAAATAAGAAAGGAAAGAGCGAGAGTACTATGTATCGCTCTAGGTACAATCCCAACATACAATGAGTACAAGTAAGCAAGGTGAAGAACAGAGCCCTTAAGGGCATACCCCGAGGGTGAAGTACAATAGAAATAAGGGGAGCCCACTGTTAGCTATGAGGACGACGATGACTGCCCCACCTACTCCACTCGACGTGCACCCCGCCGCTGTTGAGAAGTCTCACCTAGAGAAAGGAGGGATAAGCTTCACAATAGAAGCTCAGTAGGGACTACCAATCACCAACTGGCTCTAACAGGCAGGATAACAAATAGAATTAAAGTAAATGACAACAGTTATATATTCTACTCTAATGTAGGAAAGTCTGGAAGGAAAGCTAACTAACTAGCAATGGTACGGGAATTGTAACATAGTTAGAAACATTGTACGACCTATACCTCGTGACCACCATACGGCTGTAACACAGACAGAGAGAACCCTGCCTGGACAAAAGACACTAGCTACGGAAGCAACTACCATTAGTCAACCGATTAGGCATGTCCACTGACGTCTTATCCTCAACTGCAGTCCTAGCCTCCACGTCTCGTTAGAGTGGAGCCGAGGAACACAAAGTAACCAGACAGTAACCGCCGTAGTCTGGCTGGACTACGGTCCCACGCTTGGCATCTCTAGGTGGTTCCGAGGCCACAAAGAGTGAGGCAGTAAGAAAAGGACTAGCTGGACTGCGCCGGGAAGAACTCCGAATGACCTCGGCATCTCAGACCAACTACAAGAGCTCTGCAAACAACTCTACGCCACTGTCCTACCACTATTTTTCCCTCCACTCCAAAGTCTGTGACCTGAGCATGCCTATTGCTTAGAGCACTCCCTCAACAAGCGTACAGGGCTTAGGGTCCCAGGTAAATGATAACAACCTCTCACGGGACAAGCCCTCAGGTGCCAAGCACCGAGCGAATGACTAGTGTAGGACTGTACTAGGAACTAGCACTGATGCCATGGGTACATAAGAAACCGAGAACAGGTGAAGACACGACGAGAAACAAACTCCACGTAAAACTCACTTGTGTCTGCCCTTGTCGCGATGCCCAAGACCGTCGCGACACTGTCGCAACGCCCAAACCCGACCCGACCATGTTGAGGCACCCTAAGCTATCGCGATGCTATTGTGACGCCCATGCCCACCGCGATAGCACAAAGACTGTCGTGGTCGGCACATGCGTCACGACACCATCGCGACCTTTAGACCCATCATAACACCAGACAAAGGAGGTCCCGGAACATGCCTCCCAAGGATCACCCCAAAAACACCCAAAACCTGTCCAACCGAAGGAGGAGAGCATGGTAGACTCTAGGAAAGCTTGTAAATAAGGCAAACCACCCTCAAACCCCACGAATCATGCATTAAACAAGGAGTTCCACACTCAAGGAAAACCTCTCAATGATGGAGCATGGTTCTCTCACCCCCCAACCCCAAACACCAAGGAAAACATGAGAATCTCAAGGGGAGGGGAGCATGGTAGAACCAGAAGGAGAAGAGGAGTCCCTACCTCGAAGAGTAGAGCCAACCCGTTGGGGCCTTGTCGTAGGAATGGCCGCCACCTCCTCGCTCCAAGCACCACACGGATGCTGCCTATACGAAGAGGGCATCACCTCCACACAATGAACACCCAAAGATCACTGGAGAAGCACAAGAGGCTCGGAGGAGGAAAAAGAAGGAAGAAGAAGAAGGAAAGAAGAAAGAGAAAGGAGAGGGAGAAATGGGGCGCCTGCTCAGTTTTGAACCGACAGCCCCAAAATGTGACGGGACGGGTTGGCCTGTCGCGACACTAATGCTGTCTCGACGGCCAGGCCGATCGTGACACCAAGTCGTGTCTTCCAGCTCCGGCGTGACCCAAAAAAGGGTGTCAAACCTCGACGACCGGGCAACCCAGAATGCGACGACCAACTAGGTCATGTCAACGGCTGTACGCGCACTGGCCCTTGACAAGACCAGATCATTCTGACAAAAAAGGATGTCTATTGGCCCACTTGGTATGACAGCATGCTAACCTAGAGGGGAGTGAATAGGTAATCTAAAATCTGAAACAAAATCACCTCTTGAAAACTTCGGTTAGTGAATGTAGTTGGTGAGGAGATAAAGAGTAGCAATACAGAAGCAAATAAACAATCACGCAAATGGACACAAGAATTTATCCTAGTTCGGCCCTTCCCACATGGAAGTCCTACGTCCAGCCCCCAAGCAAACTCTTGGGATTTCACTAACCAAGGGTACAGTCCCCCTTAAGGACATAAAACACCTAGCCCCTGGTGGTCTTCTTCTCTTTCCCGGGCAAGAAAGCAGCCACTAATTCACCTCAGCCAGGTGCTTCTTTTACGAGCTCAAAAGCAACTCACTGGTACATACCCCAGCAGGTCTTCCCTTCTAACCAAGGGGAACACTATGTACAGTCCCACACAGGACACACACCAGCAGCGCTAGTCTTCTCTTCTCAATAGAAGAGAACACTTCTAAACACAGAAGTAAGGACTTGAAGCCCCTAGATTAAGCTCAAGATAAACAAGGAAATGCTTGATCTGAGACTGAGCCTAAGAAGGAAAGAGTTTACAATAGAGGACTCTCCTTAGGCTAAACCCCCAGCTCTCTCTCTTAAATACACAGAGACGCATAGAGAGAGAATGAGGATGAAGAGTGAAGACTACTTGACTGCTTCAACTTGAATGGGCACGAGCTCTTCCTCTCTTCTTGCTTAAGTGTGTGTGGAGTTGGAGCTTCTCACAAGATATACAGTCTTTGAATGATCTTCAGGTTTTTTGCTCTTGTTCTCTTCTACTGTTATGTTCTTCTTCTTCTTATCCCTTTATATGGAGCAGCTTAGAATAGATGCTTTGACTGATAGCCGTTGGAGCTTTCTAAACAGTTGCTCTTCTTCTTCTTCTTCTTCTTTGAGTCTAATGGCTTCCTTCTTTTGTCTACTGGCTACTTGGAGTGGAGGAGGATGTTCCAGCTGGTGTGCACTTCCAAGGTTGCCAATAGCAGGTCCAAGATGTTGACTCTGTATAGAGATAGACCTGTAGACATTAAATGCAAGATACATGTTAGACTCGTGAAGTCCTTTTTCAGATGGCTCATACCTCTTTTTACTTTCTGTCTGTATGTCCTACAGATAGTCAGAAATGGAATGGAGATGCTTTTCTTATGTTGCAGGAGGAGAGAGATCCTATCAGGCAAGCAAAAAGATCTTTAGTCAGAGAAATGATAAGTTAATCATATGAATTACATTTGAACTTTCATTGGGCGCCAAAGACAATTTGAAACATTTGAAATATAAAGAAAATCGATGTTTAAGTATAATAGAGTCGATGTGAAAGACAATCGATGTTCCAATGTAATCGTTATTTCAATGTAATGCATGCATGTAGTCGATGTTTGAGTGTAATCGATGTTTCAATGTAATTCATGTATGAAGTCGATGTTTGATCATAATCGATGTTCAAGTGAAACGAAATCGATGTTTCAATGGAGTCGATGTTCTAGAGAAGTCAATGTTCAACAGAAGTCGATGTTCAAGTGAAACCGATGTTGAATAGAGTCGATGTTTAAGTGAAATCTATGTTGAACAGAGTCGATGTTTAAGTGAAATCGATGTGGCACTTGTTGGCCCTTTATGTACGGCAGCAAGGTAACCTAGAGGGGGGGGGGGTGAATAGGTTTTTCTGAAATCTGAAATCAAAATGTGAACACTTAAAAGTTTGGTTAGTGTTAGTGTGATGAAGAGTGGCAGTGCGGAAGCAAAAGAACAATCACACAAAAGGACGCAGGAGATTTACCCCGGTTTGGCCCTTCCCACATGGAAGTCCTACGTCCAGTCCCCAAGCAAACTCTTGGGATTTCACTAACCGAAGGTACAGTCCCCTTCAAGGACACTACAACACCCTGGATACCCCACCAGGTCTTCTTCTCTTTCCCGGGCAAGAAGGCAGCCCACTTCTTTTCTGGGCTCAGAAGCAAACCTACTTCTTTTACAGGTTCAGAAGTAAACCTCCTGGAACAAACCCCAGTGCGGTTCTGCTAGACTTAAACCCCAGCAGGTCCTGTTGGTATAAACCCCAACAAGGTTCTGCTAGACACTAACCTCTAGCTAGGTTACACACTGTATACAGTCCTACAGGCTGGACAGAAATCTTTCTTAGAAAAGAAAGATCAGACTGAGAGCTATTACAAGATGAAAACGTCAGGACTTAGCTCACAGTCACAGACTCTCCCCCAAGATTACAATGAGCACAGGGAGAATGGAATAGAAGAAGGCTTGAAGGCGATGAAGACTTCGCTTTGAAAGCTTCTGTAGATTTTTGGCTCGAGCTCTTCTCTCTTCTCTGAGTGTTTGTGGCGTGAAGGTCTTCTCACAGTTGTACACTCCTTGAAGGATTTTCAGGAAGGCTCTATTTCTGTTCTTCAGCAATGCTCCATCTTTTATATGAGTAGCTTTAGAATAGATCCGTTGAAGAGATCCGTTGTAGCTCTTCTAGTTGTTGATGATCTCTTGTCTTGATCTACCTTTGGTGGTCTTTGAGATCTGTGACCATGGAGCAGTGTGTCAGCACAAAATAGTTTTTCCGATGACGTGCACTCTGCTGTATTTCTCTTAACATGCTAAAACTGATAGGTCAAATCTTTTTCTAACACTGCTTTTGTGACGGCCCTCGTTACACCGGTACGGTTATACCAACCCACGTCGGTATAGCGAGTGCTGCCACAGTGGGACATTACCCAAACGATACAAATAGCTGAGATACACGCGAATATATACAACAGAGTAGCGGAAGTAAAAGACAACTGTCTCTATTCATTCATCACCCACATTAAAATACATGCAATTCGCAATTTAACATAAAAGAACTAAACGTCCACATAATTTAAACTGCTGAAATAAGGTACAAAAGTCCACTTATACATCCTTTTCATGATATTTCTAGTACAATGTTCAAAGTACATACTTATGAAATACACAAATCACGGAAGTCCAAAACTAGCTAATCTCCGCGCTCGGAGTCCGTCTCTGCTGCCTCCTCCAAAGGTGCCACGTCACCAACTACACCTGTACGCCGAAGCAAGGAGTGAGTCCAAGGACTCAGCAAGCAACACTACTCATGATATACACTTACAAGTCCTAGTGGTTTCTACATGCACATTTACAATTTGCAACATATGGCATGCTATTCAATTCAAAGTTTCAACCTATCACGAAGTTCTACAATTTCTATACATGGATCATGCTTTCAGAATTCTAAGAATAAAATTCACCTATCACATGCTCTTACTCACTTTACTCATGAAACTTTATCTTTAAAGATCTAAGACATGAGAGCTACCAACATGAACATTTTACATACATGAAAGGGGAACACAACTAGCATGGATTTTTCATATTTCTAACACATAAATGAACCTTTTCACATGCTTTAGGTTGCTGATTTCATATGGTTTCATGGCTGAAAACCTATGCATGAGAGCTACAATAATGCATAAATATATCATGTGATCAACAATCATGCTAATTTTGCCCGTTTTCACCAATGTTTCTAACATGGATTCTAAACATCTTTGCACATATAAACATGATGATAATAACATAAGTTCACTGATTTCACATGATTTCAGATTGGTCTCACATGGTTTTCAATAACACATTTTCACATCTTTAGTTTCACATTTTCTTTACACAATTTTCCTCTTTCACATAGTTCACTTTACACATACACATTCGCATTGTCACTTACACATTTGCACATGATCACATACACATTACACATTTCACATTACATATTTTAGGTGCCGTGACACATAGTCCAAACACTAAAGAAGGACATATTCACATCACATTACACATAGACGCCATCTAGGCATTCCAATGGCGACTCTTGGACTGCGCAGACCGGGAGAACAAGTCTCCACCCTAACCAGTGGTACTTGTCCACCTCCAGGATTCCCCCTAATGCCCTTAGGGTCACTTAACACATTGAACTTTCTCAGGGGGACTTTTCCCTGATACAGCTCCACTGCCCTCTATGGAAGCAGTGTCACCTTGGCACAGTTACACATTTACACATTCACCGTTTTACACACGGTTTTACACTTCACACTTTACATCACATTCACTTTCTCACTCATATGCACAACTCTGTTTTCTTAACATGGAACTACAGATTTCAGGAATTTAACACGCAGTAAACACACTAATGTTGGGTTTAGGCACTATCTAATCACATTACGATCATATGTATGAATATCACATTTCACATGAAAATACATAACTTTTATTTACTGATCCAAATGACCTGAAATTTTAACCACATGCTGTTTCTGGTTCAAGATCATACCCTCAATTTTTCAGATTTTTCTGAGCTACATAGATTTACAGTAAATAAAACACCTAATTAGCATGCCATTCAAATTAACTTAACATGGGGTTTAAACACATCTTGCAATTTACCACTTACTGTTTTAAACAGAGGCTACCAATGTATATACACATGATTTGAGAATACGAATTACCCTAAAGCATACATCTATAGATTAATCATCAAATCCATTCTTGCATGCTTTCATCTTACTCTACCAAATCGGATTTATTAGCAAGTACACAAGCATGCATAATTTACCAAATTTGCAAACACATATACTGACCACTAACCTTCATAATCAGACCCAAAACCAAGGCATTCATACTAACCCAAAACATGAAACATAATCTAACAAGATCATTAACAAGTCATGCTCACAATTCATGGGATACATATTTTCCACATCCACCAACACCACACCATTCATCCACACACCACAATTGACTGTATATATAGAGTATAGGATTACCATATATCCTCATCACGGAAACCATACCGAAATTAAGTATAAGAAGGGCAGAACAGCTCACTGTTCTGTCCAGAGGAACTTGGCGGCAGTCTCTGGCCGCTGACTCAGAGTCAGCGGCATGGCCGATGGACGCCAAGCATGATCTGGGCGTCCAGGGACCTTGCCGTCGAATCAGGTCTGTCAGAAACACAGACCCGAGCTCTGAAACTTGGGTGAATGGGAGGGTCTAGGACTCGAGGAAAAATGCTCAAAAATCATAAAACCGACCTAGACTCATAAGGGAACACCATGGCTAGGTCACTTGCCTTTCAAAATTCCTCCAGGGATCTAGGGCTCGGTGAAGACCTCCTTGGGAAGTCCCAAGAAAGTTGCAGAAAGGCCTCCAAGATCACCTTCCTCCGGGTTCTTGGATGAGCTCTACAGCAAGGGGCGAGGGGGGATGTCTGCTTCTTTGCTCCAGCTTTCTCTTGTCGTGGAAGATGGCCGGATCAACCTCCAGGGGGTCGGATTTTTGGGTGCTAAGGTGGGGTTTTCTCACAGCTTTTCTCTCTAGGTTTTTCTTCTCTTTTTCTCCTTTTACAAGGGTAAAGGGAAGAGTGGGGAGAGGCCATTTCTGGTTAAGACTTAAGGAGGGTCTCTCTCCACTCACTAGGGTGATAGGACACCTCAGAGCCGTTGGGGGACATCCCCCAATGGTTGGCCATGCCTTGTTTCAGAAGCTTCAGCTCTGCTGCGCATGCAGGCCAGAGAAATTGGCGTCCACATCGCTGGACGCCAGGATTAGTGTTGGCGTCCATGTCTGACGCTGACACCAGCTAAACGGCCTGGGCTTGACGCCAAGGTGGCCTTCGGCCAGAACTCCAAATTATGCAGAAAACCATGCATACCATGCATATATACATGCATATACATATGGTATCGTATCCACACTACCATCATGCAATACATACATCATTATACTTAATATAAACACATGCACATGTAATTATACTAATTAATACGTACGTAAATATGTACATACATACCCAAGCACAAATACACACTCATAATTACAAATAATGCGACGGAAATTTCGAGGGCCTTACACCCTCTCCCCCTTAAAGAAACTTCGTCCACGAAGTTTGAACGACACTACTCAAACAAAAGGGGATACTTCTTCTTCATCGCATCCTCAAGCTCCCACGTAGCCTCCTCACGTGAGAAGTTCCGCCATAGAACTTTCACCGACGCGATACTCTTGTTCCGGAGATGCTGAACCTTCCGGTCAAGAATGGCTACTGGTTGCTCGACATACGAAAGATCTGGCTGGATCTCACTGGCTCATGACTAATCACATGAGACGGATCTCGGACATACTTCCTGAGCATAGATACGTGGAATACCGGGTGAACGCTAGCCAAGCTGGGGGTAATGCTAGCTCATACGCCACGCTGCCCAAATGTCTGAGAATCTCATATGGGCCAATGAACCTAGGGCTTAGCTTGCTATGCCTGCCAAATCTGACAACACCACGAGTAGGCGATATCTTCAAGAAGACATGATCGCCAACCTCGAACTCCAAATCCTTCCTTCTGTTGTCGGCATAACTCTTCTGCCTATCCTGTGCCGCAACAAGCCTTTTCCTGATAAGCTGAATCTTATCCGAAGTTTCCTGAACTAACTCCGGTCCGATCAACTGCCTATCACCAGTCTCCTCCCAACATAAAGGAGATCTGCAGGGCCTACCATACAACGCCTCGAATGGAGCCTAACCAATACTAGCATGAAAGCTGTTGTTGTATGCGAACTCCACAAGAGGTAAATGGCGCTCCCAATCATCCTTCCAATCCAGAACACACTCTAAACATCCTCGAGCGTCTGGATAGTCCTCTCGGACTGTCCATCGGTCTGGGGATGAAACACGAACTGAGCTTAAGCTCGAACTAACGCATCCTGAAGACCCTTCCACAACCTCGAAGTAAATCTCGGATCCGATCCGAGATGATCGACTTCGGCACACCATGCAATCTAATGATACCGCTAACATACAATCTAGCTAAGCTCTCTACTGACTGCTTCTTCTTCATAGGCAAGAAATGAGCAGTCTTCGAGAATCTATCTACACTACCCAAATCGAGTCATTTCCCCTTCTAGATCGAGGCAAACCCGAAACGAAATCCATAGTGACAGCTTCCCACTTCCATACGGGGATATCCATCCTCTGCATAAGGCCGGATGGTCGCTGCCGCTCGGCTTTCACTTGCTGACATACTAGACATCTAGACACATAATCCGCACATCCTTCTTCATGCCGGACCACCAAAATGATCTCTTCAAGTCTCTTGATACATCTTAGTGTTACCCGGATGAATAGAGAATCGCGATCTATGAGACCTCCGCTAACACATGCTCACAGACAAACATCAGGGACACAAACACGGTGCTGAAATCTAATCACACCGTCCTTATCACGAGCAATGCCCGCCTTACCCACTAACTCTAACAATCTAGGGGGCCTTTTGCTGCTCAATCACCTCGTCTAAGACCGAGGATCTAAGGATAGCTGAGCTACAAAAGCCTGACACAACGATGGCTCTAACTCGGTCATAGAGCACGCTGCATCCTCCAAATCTTCCAATCCTGCTGGAGCGAAGACCTCTTTCTACTAAGAGCATCCGCTACGACGTTCGCCTTTCCAGGATGATACTGAAGGTCGAAGTCATAGTCCTTCAAGAACTCAATCTATCTTCTCTGCCTCAGGTTTAATTCCTTTTGGAGAAAAGATACTTCAAGCTCTTGTGGTCGGTAACACCTCAAATCTGACACCATAAAGATAGTGCCTCCAGATCTTTAGTGCATGAACCACTGCTGCGAGCTCCAAATCATGAGTCGGATAGTTCCTCTCATGCTCCTTCAACTGACGAGAAGCATAAGCCACTACCCTTTCTTGCTGCATGAGCACACAGCCTAACCCGATCGAGATGCATCGTATAAATGGCAAAGCCCTCTAGACCACTAGGCAATACCAATACCGGAGCAGAAGTAAGCTTAGCCTTCAATAGCTGAAAGCTACGCTCACATGCCTCAGACCATACGAACTTCTCACCCTTTCTGGTCAGCTTTGTCATAGGGGCGGCGATGGATGAGAACCCCTCAATGAATCGCCGATAATAACCAGCTAACCCAAGGAAACTACGAATCTCCGAAGGGGTCCTGGGAACATCCCAATCCATAACTGCTGGACTTTTACTGGATCAACAGCTACACCAGCGCCGGAGATAACATGCCCGAGAAAGTGAACCTCGCGCAACCAGAACTCGCACTTGCTGAATTTTGCATACAGCTTGTGCTCACGGAGAACCTCTAACACTAACCTCAATGCTGATGGTGCGTGGCCTCATCCGGAGATAACCAACCACGTCATCAATAACACAACAACAAAGCTATCTAAATACGGACTAAACACCCGGTTCATGAGATCCATGAATGCTGCAGGGGCGTTGGTCAATCCGAAAGGAAGAACCAAAACTCATAATGTCCATAACGGTTCTAAATGCCGTCGTGGACACATCCTCACTCCTAATCCGCAACTGATGATAACCAGATCGCAAGTCAATCTTGGAAAAGACTGATGCCTCTCGCAACTGGTCAAACAGATCATCAATCCGAGGTAAGGGATACCTGTTCTTCACAGTCACTTGGTTCAACTTCCTATATTAATACACACCTAAGTGACCCCTCTTTCTTCTTGACGAATAATACAGGTGCGCCCCAAGGGGAAACACTGGGGCGAATGAATCCCTTATCAAGCAATTCTTGCAATTGACTTCCTCAACTCGGCTAACTCTGCAGGGGCCATCCGATATTGGGCCTTCGAGATAGGAGAGGTGCCTGGAAGCAACTCTATGGTGAACTCTATCTCCCATCCGGTGGCAATCCAGACAAGTCATCGGGAAAGACATCTGGAAACTCCTGCACCACATCGATCTCTGCAAGAGTCAGTGACGAACCAGCATTGGGTACTAACATAACGCTGGCAAGAAATGCGTCACAACCCTTGTTCACCATGCGCATCGCCTTCATGGCAGAGATAACTAACTTTCCCGCTAAGTTCTTGGCAGGGATGAGAGAACTCGTCCTCGCCGGGAATGCGGAAAACAATCTTCTTCCTACGACAATCCCTAATGCATAGTGCTCCTCTAGCCAATCCAGACCAAGAATGCAATCATAGTCCTTCATCTTTAGCAAGAAGAAACACCCATCTAGGATCTATCCTCAATGCACACAGGTAACGACGGAATGCACTTCCTAGTCGATACCGTACCCGCAGGGGTGTGCACAGACAAAGGACCTCTAACTCCTCAGACTCTATGCCTGACTCTAGGGCTAACTACCTAGCGAACCGCTCGGAAATGACGAGTGAGTAGCACCCGTGTCAAACAAAACCCGAGCGTGCACACCGAAAAGCAAAACCGTACCTTCGGTGACATGCTCCGCCTGCTCCGGCGTCCTCACGAGCTACCAAACACTCGAGCTGGGGCTCGAGGCCTTCCTGGTCGTCCTGTAGCTGGCGCGGCTGCCGCTACTGCTGGTACTGGCGCTCCACGCTGAGCTCCCTGCTGCAGTCTTGGGCAGTCCTTGATCTTGTGGTCGCTGCTCCCACACTTTAGCATCTACCCGCTACTAACCAACATTCGAAACCTCCATGGGTCTTCCCACAATGGGGACACTCTTTCTTCACACCGGGGAACGTACAGAGGGTACCTGAGAGTTGCTGACTGTTATTGGTTTCTCTGCGGTGTCTAGTACAACACCGTTTTCCTCTTATCCTGCCGCTGGAAAGTCGCTGCCGGCCTCTTCTGCGAAGCCTTCTTCTCCTCCAGATATTGCTCCATTTCTCCCTCCTGTCTGCAAGCTGCGCTGAGGGCCTCGTCTAGCGTGCGGTGGTCGAACGCCACGAGCCTCATCCTCAGTGATGGTTTAGACCCTCACGAATTTCTTGGTCTTCCTGCGCTCATCCTCTACTATATGCGGTATATTTAGAAAGTTCAGAAACCTTGCCTCGTATTCCAGGACGGTCATTGATCCTTGGGTCAGGGAAAGGAATTCTTGCTCCATCTTGTCCTGGATGCTCTGGGACGAACTTGGCTCGAATAGTCTCATGAACGCGTCCCATGCCACGTCTACTGCTCCGTCCTCAAAGCGTGTACGTAGTAAGGAGGACCACCATACATCGCTCTCTCCTGCAATACACCTTCATAAGCACCCACTACAAATGCTAATTTGACAGACAACATACAAGCATCAACCAAAACATACCTGTAGCATGTAGGTGGCTAATGTCACCTTATCCTCATCAGGACACCTGATAGCTCGAAAGATTTTCTCCGTCTCCCTCATCCAGCTTTCTGCCATTAGCGATCACTCTCCCCCTTAAAAGAGGTGGGGTCATCCTCTTGATCGCTCCATGATGGAAGGTCCACCATGGTCCTGGGCTGGTGCCTGAGCCTGCTACATTAAACAATACAATATACTATAACCACAATATCATGCATTTAAATAGCAAGCTACTAGTTGATTCATTATTCTACCTGGGCCTCCACTGGCCTGGAGTGCTGCCTGGGTATGAGCCTGCGTCTGCATGGCTTGCACCAGACCTTGCATGAAGACTCCATAATCCACTGGCGGCGGTGGGGGAAGCACAGGGCCTCGCGGTGGCCGGGGCCTGTTGTTCCGCCTGCTCATCACGCCTCTGCTCGTCGTCGCGAGCTGGCGCACCTCCACGTCGTCCACGGGAAGCCATGCTGTAATAAAATTTTCAGCCACCAATTAGAGCTAGGTTACTAGGTTTTCTAACCATTTTCTTATCTATTGTTCGCTTCTTATAATGTTTTCTACACATGTGGACATACTTAGCATGCATGGGGATGATGACTTAGGTATATTCATGTGCAATCTTAACCGGTTGCTCTGATACCAATCTATGTGACGGCCCTCGTTACACCGGTACGGTTATACCAACCCACGTCGGTATAGCGAGTGCTGCACGTGGGACATTTACCCAAACGATACAACAGCTGAGATACACGCGAATATATACAACAGAGTAGCGGAAGTAAAAGACAACTGTCTCTATTCATTCATCACCACATTAAACATACATGCAATTCGGAATTTACATAAAGAACTAAACGTCCACATAATTTAAACTGCTGAAATAAGGTACAAAGTCCACACTTATACATCCTTTTCATGATATTTTCTAGTACAATGTTCAAAGTACATACTTATGATACACAAATCACAGAAAGTCCAAAACTAGCTAATCTCCGCGCTCGGAGTCCGTCTCTGCTGCTCCTCCTCCAAAGGTGCCACGTCACCACTACACCTGTACGCCGAAGTAAGGAGTGAGTCCAATGACTCAGCAAGCAACACTACTCATGATATACACTTATAAGTCCAGTGGTTTCTACATGCCATTTACAATTTGCAACTATGGCATGCTATTCAATTCAAGTTTCAACCTATCACGAAAGTTCTACAATTTCTATACATGATCATGCTTTCAGAATTCTAAGAATAAATTCACCTATCACATGCTCTCTACTCACTTTACTCATGAAACTTTAATCTTTAAAGATCTAAGACATGAGAGCTACCACATGAACATTTTACATACAAAAGGGAACACAACTAGCATGGATTTTTCATATTTTCTAACACATACATGAACCTTTTCACATGCTTTAGGTTGCTGATTTCATATGGTTTCATGGCTGAAAACCTATGCATGAGAGCTACAATAATGCATAAACATATCATGTGATCAACAATCATGCTAACTTTTGCCCGTTTTCACCAATTTTCCCTAACATGGATTCTAACATCTTGCACATATAACATGATGATAATAACATAAGTTCACTGATTTCACTGATTTCAGATTGGTCTCACATTGTTTTCAATAACATTTCATTCTAACATTCTTTCCTCATTTTCACATTTTTCCTTTTCACATTTATCATCACATTACACATACACGTTTCACTTTCACATCACATGGCACACGCCTTTCTCTTACACATTTTCAGACAACACATTCACATCCTACATTGTTCACTTACACATTTGCATGCCACTGACACATCACAACATCCCATCACATTTCACATTACATATTTTAGGTGCCGACACATAGTCAAACCACCAAGAAGACATATTCACATCACATTACACATAGACGCCATCTAGGCATTCCAATGGCGACTCTTGGACCGCGCAGACCGGGAGAACAAGTCTCCACCCTAACCAGTGGTACTTGTCCACCTCCAGGATTTCCCCCTAATGCCCTTAGGGTCACTTAACACATTGAACTTTCTCAGGGGGACTTTTCCCTGATACAGCTCCACTACCCTCTACGGAAGCAGTGTCACCTTGGCACAGTTACACATTTACACATTCCTCGTTTTACACACGGTTTTACACTTCACACTTACATCACATTCACTTTCTCACTCATATGCACAACTCTATTTTCTTAACTTGGAACTACAGATTTCAGGAATTGAACACGACGTAAACACACACTAATCATGTTGGGTTTAGGCACTATCTAATCACATTACGATCATATGCATGAATTATCACATTTCACATGAAAATACATAACTTTTTATTTACTGATCCAAACGACCTGAAATTTTAACCACATACTGTTTTCGGGTTCAAGATCATACCCTCATTTTTCAGATTTTTCTGAGCTACATGGAATTTACAGTAAATAAACACCTAATTAGCATGCCATTCACAATTTAACTTAACATGGGTTTACACATCTTGCAATTTACCACTTACTATTTTAAACAGAGGCTACCAATGTATATACACATGATTTGAGAATACGAAATTACCCTAAAGCATACATCTATAGATTAATCATCAAATCCATTCTTGCATGCTTTCATCTTACTCTACCAAATCGATTATTAGCAAGTTACACAAGCATGCATAATTACCAAATTTGCAAACACATATACTGACCCCCTAACCTCATAATCAGACCCGAAACCAAGGCATTCATACTAACCCAAACATGAAACTAATCTAACAAGATCATTAACAGTCATGCTCACAATTCATGGGATACAATATTTCCCACATCCACCAACACACCACAATTGACTGTATATATAGAGTATAGGATTACCATATATCCTCATCACGGAAACCATACCGAAATTAATGTATAAGAAGGGCAGAACAGCTCACTGTTCTGTCCAGAGGAACTTGGCGGCAGTCTCTGGCCGCTGACTCAGAGTCAGCGGCATGGCCGATGGACGCCAAGCATGATCTGGGCGTCCAGGGACCTTGCCGTCGAATCAGGTCTGTTCAGAAACACAGACCCGAGCTCTGAAACTTGGGTGAATGGGAGGGTCTAGGACTCGAGGAAAAATGCTCAAAAATCATAAAACCGACCTAGACTCATAAGGGAACACCATGGCTAGGTCACTTGCCTTTCAAAAATTCCTCCAAGGGATCTAGGGCTCGGTGAAGACCTCCTTGGGAAGTCCCAAGAAAGTTGTAGAAAGGCCTCCAAGATCACCTTCCTCCGGGTTCTTGGATGAGCTCCACAGCAAGGGGACGATGGGGATGTATGCTCCTTTGCTCCAGCTTCCTCCTTGTCGTGGAAGATGGCCGGATCAACCTCCAGGGGTCAGATTTTGGGTGCTAAGGTGGGGTTTCTCACAGCTTTTCTCTCTAGGGTTTTTCTTCTCTTTTTCTCCTCTTACAAGGTAAAGGGAAGAGTGGGGAGAGGCCATTTCGGGTTCAGACTTAAGGAGGGTCTCTCTCCCACTCACTAGGGTGATAGGACACCCTCAGAGCCGTTGGGGGACATCCCCCAATGGTTGGCCATGCCTTGTTTCAGAAGCTTGCAGCTCTGCTGCGCATGCAGGCCAGAGAAATTGGCGTCCACATCGCTGGACGCCAGGATTAGTGTTGGCGTCCATGTCTGGACGCTGACACCAGCTAAACGGCCTGGGCTTGACGCCAAGGTGGCCTTCGGACAGAACTCCAATTATGCAGAAACCATGCATACCATGCATATATACATGCAATATACATATGGTATCGTATCCACACTACCATCATGCAATACATACATCATTTATACTTAATATAAACACATGCACACGTAATATACTAATTAATACGTACGTAATATGTACATACATACCCAAGCACAAATACACACTCATAATTACAAATAATGCGATGGAAATTTCGAGGGCCTTACACTCTTTGAATCACCATGCAGCTTATCTATCAGAAGATATTGACTTTTCAATGAGCGCCAAAAACACTTTCAAAATATTCAAGAGAAATCTATGTGAATATGACTTATACAATCTTGTTCATTTACAAGTAAATCGTTGCAAGTTTATGAACAAATCGATGTGAAAGACCAGTCGTTATGATCATTGAGAAATCGTTGTGATCACTTAAGAAATCGTTATGGGAATGATTTCTTAACAAATCGTTGTGAAGGCAAGTCGATGCGTTGACTTAAGAAATCGTTACGGTCTAAAGAAATCGTTGTGAGAACAAATCGTTGTGCTCTCTTATCAATCATTATGGAATCGATTTCCTAGAAAATCATTGCGCTTACAAAACAAATCGTTATACGATAAAATCGATGTTTCACTTAACGAATCGTTACACGATCAAATCGTTGTGTACTTATGAAATCATTGTTAGTGAAATTGATGTGGCACTTTTGAATAGAAATCGATGTATATTGAATGAACATCGATTTAGCATTTTAGTGCGCCATATTGCATCAATGTGAGACTCAGCATTTTGCTATGAGTTGATGCAACTCAGATGAAACAAAATATTCAATAGTATTTAATCAACAAAGATATATATGAAATCATCATAATTTTTGTTATCACCAAAATATAAGGACAACCATAAAGTGGTTCAACAACACTTAGTCAGTAATCGATGTGGAGAACAACCATCGATTTGGCTTTTCAGTGCAAATCAGGAAGCGATAGTGCCATAAATTTATATTTATTAGGAAAACATGATATTAAATATATTTATAATATTTAATTAATCATGAGTTTTGTTATCACCAAAATATAAGGGTAAAATGTAAGAGTGGTTCAACAACGGCGTCCAACCGGTCAGGAACCAGAGTCGCATCGTCTCCAGACGTTACGACCCGAATGCGATGCCTCCCAGCGACACGTTAAGAATGCGACGCCCAAGGGTGGCGTGACAAGAAGCATGTCGCGACCGACCTTGCTGTCGCAACTAGTAGGTCCGTCGCGACCCTGAGGATGGGGCCAAGGGCCCAAGGGAGCCTGATCTTACATTTACTGAATCAGAATTTATTGGAGTATTTAGGGATTTTAGGTACCACGCAAGCATTTCGAGCTGAAGAGCTTGGAGAAGATAGGGGTTGTACTGAACACCCTCCTTCCCCCACCAGTTGAAACGAAATGGAGAAAAAGGCAATTACCTTTTCTAATATAAGATATAAGAGGCCTTCTTACGAATAATAGGCCTTGAGGTTTGAAATGTGCCAGGTTCTATGTATGATTTCACTGCTGAGGATAGACGGCTTGTAGGACCCTTTACCGAGAACCTGGATGACGTTAGGGTTCTTCTCATTTCGGGGTGAGCTTGTTGGTTGCTCTTCGGGGATCTGAAGCGGAGCAATGATGTAGCACCAGGCCACCTTCGAAGAAGCACTGTTCACGAACTCAAGAGTTGTAATATTGTGCAAGTCGCTGTTCATAGAAGACCAACTTGATGCTGGTGTTGTTTTTTAGTTCACCGAGCATGTCCAGGTTTTCCCTAAGCGTGTGGTTGTTGGCGGCTTCGTCGAAGTGATTTGTCCAGAGTGTTGGGAGAGCGGCTTCCAAAGGCACCACAGTTTCTGTGCCATAGGCCAAGTGGAAGGGAGTTTCACAGTAGTCAGGCAGCTGTTCGGTGGCATTAGAGAACGTTGGGTAGTTCCTCCTTCCACGAACCTCATGTAGCTTCTACCCTCGTGCGTATCTTGTGCAGTAGTGTTCGGTTGGCATTTTCAACCAAACTATTTGCCTGGGGATGTGCCACCGAGGTGAAATGATTGTAGATGCCAAGTTCCGAGCACTTCTGTTTGAAGAATGTACTGTCAAACTGCTTCCCGTTGTCGGTGGTGAACACCTTCGGGACGTCAAATCTACACATGTTGTTCTTCCACACGAACTTCCAAGTTGCTTGATTGGTGATGGTGGCTACGAGTTCAACTTTGATCCCTTTGGTGAAATAGTTGATGGCAACCAAGAGAAACTTCTTTCTACCTTGGGCTTCTGGGAAGGGTCCCATAATGTCAATTCCCCACCGAGCAAGGGTCTCACAGTTCTAAGAGGGAATATAGTTGTTCGGTAGGCTGATGAATAAGTTGACCGAACTTCTAACATTTCGAGCACTTCTTTGTGTAGGACAGACAATCCTTTTGCAAAGTCAGCCACTAGAACCCTACTCGGAGGATGCTATGTGCTAGGGTCCTTCTGCCCAGGTGGCTACCACACAGACCCTCATGTACCTCTTCAATTGCCAGTGTCGCTTTGAAAGGACTGAGGCACTTCAGGAGAGATCTGGAGGGGGAGCGTCGATAGAGCTAACGTTCGACGATAGTGAACCTCTGCCTTCGTAATCGCACCCGGGGGGCCTCGGTTTGATTGGAAGGAAGCTCTCCTCGGAGGTGATAGGCCAGGATAGAGTCCTTCCAGCTCGAGGCTAGTTGGATGGTCCCTATGACTGCGATGTCCACCTCCGTGCTTGGTGAGGCAAACTCTTTGATGAATACTGAATAGAGTGAGAAATGTTGCCGAGGATGCTAGTCGGGTGAGTGCATCTGTCTATGCATTCTGTTCTCGCAGAACATGCACCACTTTGAAGTAGAGGAAGTCGTCTATCTGGCGCTTTACTTGCTGAAGGTATTGTGTAATGCGGGACTCCCTTGCTTCAAACTATTCATTGACCTGGTTGGCGACGAGCTACGAATCGCTGAAGGCTCGTAGCCGAAGCACAACGAGGTGCTTGGCCATCCTAATTTCGGACAATAATGCTTTGTACTCGGCCATATTACTGAAGGCGGCGAAGTAGAAATATAGGGCGTATTAGAATTTCAGCCCTTCTGGGAAGGTGAGGACCAGCCCCACACCACTCCCTGTGACACAAGAGGACCCATCCACATAGAGCTCCCACGATGGTTCATCTGCCAGTGGGGGGTCTTTCTCGGTAGGGAGAGTACATTCCACCACGAAGTCTACAAGTGCTTGAGCTTTGATAGCAGTTCTCGGGCAGAAGTCAATTTCAAACACTTCAAGCTCAATGGACCACTTGATGAGTCTTCTGGAGGTCTCTGGGTACTGTAAGATTAGTTTCAGTGCCGGTCGGTGAGGACCATGATCGGATGAGCTTGGAAATAAGGTCTCAGTTTTCGCGCGACTGTGATGAGCGCCAAAGCAAGCTTCTCTACTCGGGGGTACCTCCTTTTCTACCTCCTGAAGCACCTTGCTAGGGTAATACACCGGATGTTGGACAGCTGCCTCTTCTCTAATCAGTGCCGTGCTGATGGAGTGTTCAGTGATTGATAGGTACATGAATAGTTGTTCTCCTTGAACCAGTTTTAGAGAACTGGCGGAGCGACGAGGTACCTCTTCAGCTCGATGAAGGCCGCTTCGCAATCCTAAGTCCATAGTACTTGCCCCCCTTGTGGTGAGGTCCTTTTGGGGACTCGAGCAACTTAAAGAAGGGGAAGCTTCTCTCTGCTGCTCGAGACATGAACCGGTTGAGTGCCGCAAGGCATCCAGTGAGTCGCTGGACGTCGCGTATCATCTTTAGTCTGCTCATTTCCAGCACTGCTCAGATCTTTTTGGGATTTGCCTCAAATTGTCTATTGGATACGAGGAAGATGAGGAAGTTTCCCCAGTGGACTCCGAAGGCTCATTTAGCCAGATTGAGCTTCAAGTTATAGCTTTTCAGAGTTGCAAAGGTCTCCGCCAGGTCGGCGATGTGGTCAGTGCTCAGGCGAGTCTTGACCAACATGTCGTCAATGTAAACTTCCATGTTGCGGCCAATTTGTTGCTCGGACATTTTGTTGACCAACCACTGGTATGTTGCGCCAGCATTCTTCAGACCGAATGGCATTCTGGTGAGGCAGTAGAGGTCGAGGCCGGTTACGAATGTCGTGGCGTCCTGATCCGGAGATGCATGATAATATGGTGATAACTAGAGTAAGCATCCAGAAAGTTGAGGAGCTCATGCCTGGATGTCTCATCTACCAACTGATCAATGTGCGGCAATGAGAAATTATCTTTTGGAGTTTCCTTGTTGAGATCCTTGTAGTCCACGCACACCTGCCACTTTCGTTGGCCTTGTGGACAAGGACTACATTGGAAATCCTAGTCGACCGGCTTTTGGTGATGTGATCGTGGATCACGGCCTGCCATTCTCGGTTGACTGGACATCTCGTTTGCTGCACTAGAGACACCCTCGGGTCCAAGTTCAAATGGTGAATAATCAACTCTAGAGGGATACCTGGTAGCTAGTCATTCGACCATGCGAATGCCTCCAGATTTGCGAGCAAGAACTCTTTGTAGCAGAGTTGCTCGACTTCTGGCAATAACCCCCAATATAGAGGACATGTTCGAGATCATCATCAATCAGCAACAGGTCCTCGTCTGGTGGAAGCCTCTTCAGTGGGTGCAGATGAAACCACCGGGTCTTCTACTACGGGTTGTTTGTCTCTTAGCGAGAGAACATAGCATCATCGAGACTTGCGCTGGTTTCTGAGCACCTCCCCCACGCCATGGGGGGTAGGGAACTTCATATTCTAGTGCAAGGATGAAGGGATGGCCTTTATGAGTCCGATCAATCCTCGTTTGAGGATGGCATTGTAGCCTGACATGCATTTGACCACTAGGAACTCCACCATCTTGGTCACATTCTTCGATGTCATTCCCAAAGTAATGGGCAAACGGATCCGACCCATAGGTTGCACCGAAACTTCAGAGAAATCAAAAAAGGGCATCTCTACTAGAGACAACTGTTTGGTTTTCAGACCCATCAACATGAAGCAATCGTAGGATAATACATCTAGAGTGCTTCCATTATCCACTAGAATTCGACGCACATTACAATGATTGATGGTGGCCGAAACGACCAGCGCATTAGTATGTGGAGTCACAACCCCTACAAGGTTGTTATCCGAAAAGGTGATGATCTCCTCGGGCTGTGTGCGTGCTAGATTAAGTGGATATGGAGTAGGCCGCAATGTAGGGGATTGCTCTACTTGATGTATCCTTTGAGTGTAATTGCGTCGATTCCAGTTGCTTTCTCCACCTGCGCCCGGACCTCATGTGATCACGTTGATCTACTGTCCATTTGGTTCATTGTTTATGGGTTGCTCGGGGGTCCTTTCTCGGCGCCTTGGTGGTCTTCATTACGAGGCATGTACCAGATGAGATAATCGTGCTTGATCAAAGACTCTATTTCATCTTTGAGTTGGCGGCACTCGAAGGTGTCGTGGTTGTGGTCGTGATGAAAGCGACAATATTTGTTGGGGTTGTGCCTGTGGGGATCTGAGCACATCTTGGTAGGCCACGGAACATACTGCTCATCCCAGATCTCGGCTAAGATCTACTTGGGAGCCATCAGGAGGGGGGGTATATTCGGTGCGCTGGTGCGGCCTACGCGGGGAATCCCCGTTGCGACGTCCTCTCTTCCAATCTCGATCGGAACAGTTGTCGGAAGGCCTCTTCTTGTCAGATAGGTCACCCTAGTTGGCTCGGCTAGCCACAAGGCTCTCTTCGCACGGAGCATGGTGCTAGGCAATTGACAGGAGTACTGCCAAAGTTGGGTTGTTTCATCCTAGCGTTCGTTGGAGGAACCCATCGCATGTTCCTTGAATGAGCGGTGGCGAGGGGGACATCCAGACGTGGGATGCACAGGGCTTCACTCTAGAACCTCTTTACATAGTCCCAATGGGCTTCACTCTTCTTCTACCGCACGACCAGTAGAGAGGCCGTTGTGCAGGGCTGTGACCTTTCGCCCAGGAGGTTGTCGCGGAAGGACTTCTTCAACTGGTGGAAGGAGGTGATAGAGCCTATTGGGAGGGTTTCAAACTAGGCCCTCACAGTCTCCTTTAGGGTGGCTGGAAAGGCCCAACACTTTGCCACATCTAATGCTCCCATGGAACACTATGTGCGACTCAAACGCGTGGATGTGGTCCGTCGGGTCAGTGGTGCCGTCATAGGGAGCTATGGAAGGCGGAGGCATCTTTAGCGATACTCAAGCTTCCAGGATCTCTACCACAAAGGGGGAGTGGAAGTCTAGGTCATCATCCGCCGGTGCCCTACCTTCTGCTCGGTGGACCATGGCGTCCATCTGGCGGGCGTGGTCTATCATCAGCCATTTTAGGTCCACGATGTGCCAAAGCCTCCTCGCCAGCTCATGGTCAGAGTGTGCTGAGCCTTCCCGCTGAGAGTTGTGGGAATTTGCACACACGGCAGAGCATGGAGGTGGCGAAGCCCTGGGGGCCTGTGGGGTGATTCAGTCTGGGGCTCTGACATCTGACGGATAGACGAGGCCTACTGCGACTTACGGGCGGATGCCTCATGGCACTCTGGAGCTTGACTGTAAGATCCGGCTTCCCGGCATTCCGTTCGGTGTCTTGGATGACTGGCCACTAACGCGTTTGGACAGGGCGACACGTTAGTGTCACGTCGTTGGTGTCCGACACGACAGTCATCCTTGTTGCGACCAGCTTGTGCGTCACGTTCTTGTCGCGCCCAGCTTTCCCGTCGCGTCTTCGTGTCACGCCCGGTCAAATGGGTTGCGACAGTGTTCTATCGCTTCGATCGTCTGACGCCTGTCAGGGTGGCAGGTGTGTCAGTACGACCTGTCGGGTTGTCGCGGTCTCCCTGCGGGACGCGTTCTTGTCATGGTGCATTGACCCATCTTGTTAAGGTCCTTAATGCGACGCGTCACCCCGTCGCATCTTGGGTGCTGAAGGCTTAAGGCCTTGGCCGGTGACCCCTTCTCCCTTTTCCTCCTTCCCCTCTCTACTCCTCCCCCTCCAGTGGTGCTCCACCTCCCTCTCTCCCCTTTGTTCGTTTCAGGCGAGGAGGAGGGCCGTGCTCATGTCCTTGGCGTTGTAGAGCTTGCGTGGAGCGAGGAGGAGGTGGCCAATCCGACGTGAAGGGCCCTTATGGGTCCGTTTCTTCTTGAAAGGTAGGGATTTCTTGTACCCTTCTCGATTCGGGTGGATTGGGAGCTCCTCGTGGTTTGTAGATAGCATTTCTTGCTTCTCCATGCTCTCCTCCCGTGTGGTGTGTTTATGGTGTGTGGGTGGCCCCGAGATGGAGCATCTCGCGGGTCTGCCCTTCTTCTGGTGTCGTGACCGCGGTGCGCGTCGTGACACCAGAGGGCGCGATCGTGTCGCGACGCATTGGCCCTACGTGATGGTGTCGCAGTCCGGCTGTCCAACACGATCTTGTCGCGATGCATTTCCCTGTCGCAACAGGGTTGCTGTCGTAGTGCCCATCCCCGTTGCGATGGTATCGCGATGGCCAAGGGGGACGCGACAGTACCTGTGTCGCCTCATGTGTTTCTGTGGTTTCGGTTGGGATGTCGGCATGTGCCCTAGGGTAGGTTTGCCCTTAGGACCTTCTAGTGGGGAACGTGACAGATTACCTCGCTACATTTAGTGACCGAAGGTGACACCTTCATGGTCGTGTCCTTGCGGCGGTGGTAGGAGGCTCACGTCTGTCTAATAATCGATTGTCCGAGGCCAATCGATTATTAGCAGAGCGATGTTTTCCATACTTCTGATAGTATTTCGAGGTTCTGGCTTGCTCGTGTGTGTCTTGGTTAGCCGACGGCCCTCTCGAGGGTTCGTGTGTGCCTCGTGCTTGTTGGGCATGTCGTGGGTTACAAGCCAGCGGTTCGACATGGTTCTTGTTGTGCCTGCCCGCTTGTTCTCCCGGTGCTTGGAAATTGAGGGCTTGTCCTTTTAGAGGTTGTCTCCATTGCTTGGGACCCCCATCCTTGGGAGCCTGCTGAGGGAGTGCTCTGGGCTACGAGCATGCTCGAGTTGGCAGCCGAGTTGGCGGACTCTGGAGCTGAGGGAAAAATGAAGTTTGGACAGCGGCGCTGAGTCATTTGTGGAGCTCTCTTGGTTGGTCTACGACACGGAGGACATTCGGAGTTCTTTCCAGCGCAGGCCAGTCAGTTCTTTTTCTCACTATCTCGCTCTATGTTGGTTTTGGAGCCACATAGAGAGGTCAGACGTGGGGCCGCACCTTGGCCAGGCTACGGTGGTGTGTGCGTTCTTTTGGTGTTCTGTGTCGGCTCTGTCTCGCTCTTCCGAGGAGGTTAGAGGCAGGAGCCAAGCTGGCGAGCAGAGGGAGTGGCTGGTGTGTCCTCCTCTTGGCTACTAGTGGCGCTGGCTTGGTTGCTGTTGTTGTGACCACATTTCCTTACGACGTTTCCAAGTGTTATCTGTTGCCCTAGCTTGCACGGCGGTTATAGCCTGGCCGTGCCTAGTTTTTGTAGGCATCGTTGGTTTGGTCTTGTTGGCCCGTGCTTCTAGTAGTTTCTACTTTGGTGTACTCTCGGTTCCGTAGTCTCGTTATTGGGTGCCAGTCCGTGGTGGCACCAGCGTGTGTGGCTTCTCGACCTCGCGGTGTGTCTGGGGTGGTTCTACTTATGGGCCCTCGACTTATGGAGGTCTGAGGTGGCCGTGCTTGTGGTGAGACGTCGTTCTCACCTGTCGTTGCGTGGTCTCGGTGGGTGTGCGAGGGTTGCTTTTGCTTGGTGCCCGACTCCGTTGGTTTTTGCGGGAGTCATGTGTCTATCACGACCTTGGTTAGTGGTCGTGGCATTGCATTGTTCTGTTCCACTGCTTTGTAGTACATTGTTATAGGTGTTCCTCACTTTACAACTTTCTAGTGTAGTTTTATGTTTTTGGAGTTCCTGCTGCTCTGGCCGATGAGGGACTGGTAATCCCTACTGGGCCTTGCTTACGAGGCTCACTCCCCCTACTTCCTTCAGCTAGGGGCTCGTCATCACGGGAGCTAGGTGTCGGACGGTTTGCGGAGACGGCTGTGGAGCCGTGTGTTGTTAGCAGCAGTGAGAGCGAGTGTTGTGAGCTCTTGTATATGAGTAAGTTGAGAGTTGTGCTTTGCAAGTTCTCGATGTATGCCCCTTAAGGACTGCACAATTCTTCTTGTACCTGTGCTTTTATTTAGGACATGTTGTACAGTTGTTATATTGTTATAATTATTTAAATTCAGTACATATCTCACTAGACTTTTCTTCTAACCATTCCGAGTCTTCAGACCCGTGGGTGGCGGCGTAAACTTCGAGGTCCTTGGCGGGGTCCGAGAGGTCGAGTCATTACATTGACGGACTGCGGGACTTGTATCGACCCTCCTTATATCGATACGATTATACCAATTCACGTCGGTATAATGAACGTCGCTACAGTGGGACATTTACCCAACACTAACACTAGATTGAGATGTACACAAATATTGGAATAGAACAGCGGAAAGTAAAATAGGCATTCAATCTTATTCCATCATCCACATCATATCCACAGTTTAGATAGTGAAGAAAGAAAATCTAAAGTCCACATTAATACAACTTTCAAATGAAATACATTGTCCATCTTCAATTACATAATTTCAAATTACATACTATGAAATGAAAGACACAACGTAGAGATCTTCACAACTAGCTACTCCTCTCTCTCGGAGTCGCTCCTAACAATCTCCTCCAAAGAAGTGGAGTCACCTGCTACACCTGTACGCCGAAGCAAGAATGAGTCTAAATAGACCCAGCAAGCAATCTATGCACAGCCCTTACACATATCATATGCACATGCTGACTTTTCAATAAAGAACTAATACATGTTGCATGCTTCATTCAATCCATTTACTATGCATGGAAAACTTATAGCAAGGGATACATGATACATGTTTATAACATTAACCATTCAATATAATCCTATACATGCTTTCTACAAATACATGTAACATGATTTAACAATTCAAACCTTATTCACATTATGGTACAATTTCACCAATCTAGAACATGGAACTAGGCATAAAATAAATAGCAACCTAGCATGATCTCTATTCATGTTTCACATGCACTTTTCACATTTAATTACACATTTCACTTGTTGTTTGAATATAAATAAATCACAAGTTCACATGGTGTCACATCTTCTCATATTACCAATCACATTTTTCATTATCACATGGTCACTTTCACATTTACACAATTTACATGATATCATATGCACATATTCACAGTTTTCACTTGATTGCCGTGACACATAGTCCTAACCACCATTACAAGGACACACATTCACATTCACATATCCATCACCTAGGCAACATAGTGATAGACCTTGGTTAACTGTGCAGAACCGGAGAAGCACTCTCCACCCTAACCAGTGGTACTTGTCCACCTCCAGGATTTCATCCTAATTGCCTATAGGATTTCACACACATTGAACCTTCCGTAGAGACTTTACTACGGTACAGTTTCACAGTCCTCTATGGTAGCAGTGTCACTAACGGCACAATTACACATTTACACTTCATTATACTTATTTACATTACTCACATGTACTAATTATTTCATGCTCATGCATTTTAAATACACACATAGGCTCTCATTTATTGATTTCAACCTTACTGTTCCAATTGACAAATGATCATAGCAAGGGTCTAATCATGCTGCAATTTACTGAATTATGAACAATCAGATTAAATATACTCAACATGGTCATTTTTTTTATATTAAATCTGAAATAGCACCTATTGTTACCCAACAGTACAATTTTTTTTCCTACAGTCTATTCACAAATTACTCATCATATTCATAAATTTCAGATTTTTCAGAATAATATACAGATTATAATAATAAAACGAGCTTCCTATATATTTATCAAGAAATCCAATTAACGTGGTTTACAGTATCACAGTCGTACTTAGTAGTTCCAGAATCTGTATTTAGCATTATATATTCATACAAAATTTTTGGTACTCTAGCATGCAACGAATCATTTTATTTGGAATTAAAACAGGTAATTCATGCTCACTGTTCTATTTCCAGAAATTCTAATAATTTACACAGTAAACAGAAATTCATCCTAGCCTCATGATGTGACCTACTGCATGTACTTGACCACATATAAAATTTATAGCATGTACTTATATTCAGAAGTATAGAAAAATATGTCCCAAAGATCAAACAAACATTCTGTCAAAACTTGTTGAACTTGGCGGCATAGATCTTGCCGCCAACATGGGTTAACAACACAATTTGTTGCCGCTGACCCTGGATCTCAATGGCACTAGATGTTGCCGTTAAGTTTCTGTCTACAGAAATGCAGACCGAACACACGAAGCAACAGTGAATGGGGGTTCTAGGAAACGAGGAAAAATCTTTAAAATTTTATGGGACCTAGAAGACATGTGTAGGGGTAGTGTACAAATGTTACTTGCCTCTAAAAATTTACTAGATGAGATTTAGAGGTCGAAGATGCCCTCCTCGGCCAAGCTAAGAAGTGCTCCAAAACTCCCCTCGATCCGACTTCTGTGATGATAGATGCCGCATGCTGGAGTCGGGGAAGCTTTACAGATGAACCAAGTCCCTTCTAGTCGATGTAGATCGCCGGAAGGAGCTTCCAATCGCTAGATCCATTTCTCAAAGTTTCAGGTTCGCAACAAGCTTTCTACAGTTTTGACAAAAGCCAAAAACCTCATCCAACCAAAAGAAGGTGTTTTTATAGAGTCATGGGTTTGGGGTACGCGTGATAAGTATATCCTACCGTTGGGCAGAGGTTCCTAAATAGAGGGTGATGAAATCGCGGACGTTTCTGGATCTGAACCCGCAAAAATCTGGGGAAATAGATGTCCACATGCTTGGCCGTCTACTGGGAGTTGGCGACCATCGATCTGGACGTCGACTCATCTCTAATGTCCATGCATGTTGACGTTAGCATGCACTTCGGCCAGAACTCAGAAATGACCATAACTTACATACACCATATATCTATACATGCAATATGTAATGTATATCTTAAACATCATATATACAATGTAAATAAAGCAACATATACATGATTGACAATCATATACATATGTACAACATTATTTAATATAAATTATACAAAATTAACCACATATATACATATACCTCTATATACACATGCACATAACTATTTACACAAAGAAATTCATCACTACATGACACAGTCTAAATAAGGAGCAAAATTCGAGGGCCTTATAGGACTGGTTGTGGCCATTAGGATGACTCTGCCTGTTGCTCAGGTACCAGGTGGACTGGTAGGGTTGGTTGCCTCACTAGTTGGGCTTGAAACCGCTGGCAGACTCCCACCAGCTACTAAAGTTGCCCCCAGAGCTCTGCTACTTCTTGGCCCAAGATCGGGGTTTCGGCCGCAGGTATGTTAGCAGTTGTTCCGGCAGGAATTGCATTGTCCTTGATAGGAGGGGATTGATCCGAGCGTCTTTTTGTGACTAGCGGGATCACGTCGCTTGGCTCTTGTGGTTCTGGTAGAGGATTGTCCGCGAGCCTGGCTGTTGTCTTTTCCACAGACGACCCAAAATGTGGGGGTAGATTTCGCTGTTCGGTAATGGGCCGAACAGGTTTTCCACTTGAGAACTGAGCGAATGGTCGTCGGTGTGGACGATGACCTGCAAAACCATAGGTTGTCGGAAGAACCTAGCCGGAGGACCAGGAGAACCTTCCCATGCCTAAGTCAGGGATGAGTGTCTAAAGTGGTGTGGTGGAAAGTGTTCGTTTTGTGTGTGTGATCTTACACGTGGGTAATTGTAAGGGGATGATTGCTTGTACCTTTGCATGAAGATCGTCGTTCCTTATATGGACCTAAGATCTAAAGAGTTCATACCTGTTCCTCATGAATGATGTTCAGAGGTCGCGACTATTGAATTCCCAAAGGGTTTGTCTGTTCAAGACGTCTCCTGGGACTTCGCGCCGTAGTTGCCTCAGGTTGTAGGAGGGTGTGCCACGCCATCCCATTGAATATTGTAGAGAGGCCAAAGGTTGCTCATCATGTTGCCTTATGTAGGTACCGAACAGGAGACCGTGGACTTGCTCAGTGAGGCTATCCGGTGTTCGGTGGCTCTCTATTATTTGGTGTTCGGAGCGACTAAGCTCAGGGATGTTCGGAGGCCTCTTGGAGTGGGTCTTGTTCGGTGTCTAAGGACACGTGGCTGAATGGCCACTGCTTTGAGGCTTGGATGGGCTATGAAGGGCCTATGGGCCTAGGAGGCCAAAAATAACCTCTACAAGTGTGATTCCGAGTAGGTGTTATATGTAATTTTTTATATTGAGTCACACTATCCTATTCCAATATCTTATTTGAGATTAGCTCATTGTATCAAAAACAGATAGTCACCCTATTTTGAGATAGTTTGTTTATATTTGTCAAATGATGATAGAGGATCCTAGATCTACATTGTATATCGTTGAAAAGTAATACATATGTGCTTGTAAAATGTAATGTTGAGGAGTGTCACAACTCTGTATATATATGTAATAGATTGTATGCGTATTGTGGTAGGTTAGATAAAAATAGAGGGGTAGGATTTATATATCAAGAGTTTCCGGGAACATGCATGGTAGCTTTTTCTCTTAGTTTTGACACTCATAACGACTGTTTGATCATGATAACTCTCATTCTATTTGATACTCGATGAATCTCTATTATCTGAAGCAGTCACACATTTTATTTTCGGACTGCCTTGAGATTGAATCAATGGCCAAATCAAACTATATTTTTTTCTGGGGAAATTACAAACAATGAGATGTTGCTTTGTTTTTAGATGTTTGAGGGCGGAGGAGATCCCCGGCCTCCTCTCCATCTTCACACACACCTGATCTCCTTCTCCTTCTCTCGCCGAAGACCTTCCAATCGATCCATGTTGTTTCGGGATTAAAAAATATGTATTTAGATAATAACTAATATAATTATCAAAAACTCTTTTCTTACATCATGTTTTATTTTACGTATTTCAAATATTTGACTTTTCGATAGTAGGTGAGGAATTAGATTTAAGATATTAGAAATAAATGAATTGTCACCTTAGCGATAGATAGTACTTAGGGAGCAAGGGAAAGTGGGGGTTGGGTTCTGCCACGGTAGCACACAGTGGGCAATTCTGGAGACTTTTGGAAGTAGCAGTGGTGGTGGGACTCCCCATGTTGAGGGAGTTGGTCAAGCGTGGTCATTTTTTTTATTTTTTTTGGTTGGATGGTCCAATGGTACAAAAAGTCTCACCCCGGTTATAATACCCTCCTCCACCCGCTTTGTGAAATAAATTTAAGAAAATCTCCTGAAAAAACTCCTTCAATTTCTCCTGAAAAAAAATCTGAAGCAAACTTCGAAACCCGTCTATCAGGTGTGCAAATGAGGCGCCCAACCCCACTGGGTCATTGCTGGGGCCTTTGTTCTCACTTATATCACAAGTCCGGTCGGCCAGGAAGACCAGCCCATCACATCTCTTGGCCGATCTCATCCAAATCATTTTTAAAAGAATAATCAGGTGTTTATTACATCATTATTCATTTTATATGTATATATACACTTTCCAATTATATGGTACTAAGTTCTATTAGGCTATGTACTATGCATCAACAAAGGTGCAGCTGGAATTTGCTGTTGGAAGAGCGAGTAAAAACCCTCCATTCTTTCTCCTCCATGTCTTATTTCTCTCGTCATTGAATAAAAAAAATAGATTGAGGAGTTAGGAGGTCAAACCATATTGTTTAATTGGTGTGGGTACTATGAACTAGGTCAAAGAGAAAGAAACTATATATTAACAACTCTGACGTCTCCAAGTGTACGTAGGTCATGTTGACCATAGGATCTCTTAATCGTTCTCGGTCAAATAAACTTTGACGCCCACACCCTCCAAATCAAATCAGGGCGCCCCAACTGCCCGAGTCTCGAAATATTTTATACTTGGTATCGGCGTACCCAACCCCCTGCACTTGTCAATACAACTGGACTGGCTAACATATTCATTTCGTTTTGTCTACGATTGGACGCCTGACACATCCATTCTCGGGTACCAAGTATTCTTGACTAGACCTTGCCCCTCCCAATGGAAGATTAAAAAACACAAACAGAGTGTTCTTAGTTCTCAGTCCCTGTAAACTTTTGCAATTAGTTTTTAAAAAACTTAAAATTTCTTACAAGTGTGTCTTTCAATGACCTTTTGTAATTCTCATAAGGCTATTTTTGGGGGGAAATTTAATTTTCTTGGGTCAAAATTGAGTAGTCAAATACTGTGAATAAAGTTTAACAGTAAACTAACGATTATGATACTATAAACTAAGAAAATTCCTAAAATTTTATCCCTGCACTGTGTCGCATATTTTTATGATTCTTACGTTTAACTATATATAGAAGATTATATAGACTATGTGTTTATGAAACTTTTGTCTCCAGTTGCAGGCACGGTTGGCCGATTAGTTGGACTCGGTTGCGTCGACTCTTATCGACACATTATAATACCATTCGTACCACGTCGCACGCACGTGCCTCACCTCCGGAAGGGAGGGGAAAACACCTGAGGTGGGGGAGGGTAGTAGGAAACAGGGGTGGGGGGTGCCAGATGGGGGTGGGGAGGGGGAAGCAGGGGAAGGGGGTGTCGGAGGTGGGGGAGGAGGGGAAAACAGGGGTGGGGGTCACCGGAGGTGGGGGAGGAGGGGGAAACGATGGTGGGAGTGTCATACGCCGAGGTGGGGGGGTGGGGGGAGGGGGGAAGCAGGGGAGAGGGGTGCCAGAGGTGGGGGAAAAGGGGAAAGGGGGTAGGGTGTGCCGGAGGTGGGGGAATTGGGCTGGGGGGTCGCCGAAGGGGGGAGAGGAGGGGAACGGGGGTGGGTGGTGCCGAAAGGTGGGGGAGGAAGGGGAAATAGGGGTGGGGGTTGCCGGAGGTGGGAAAAAATCGGCGTGTGAGGGGTCACCAGATGTGGGGGAGGAGGGGAGATATGGGTGGGGTCGTCGGAGAGTGTCGATTGTGTTAAAGTTCACGGTGCCTCGACACGATCTGTACAATCCTGCCGCCACAATTTGCGACGACACGGCCAACCGTGGTTATAGGTGTAATTATCTTTGTAATTTGAGAATATATGAATTTGATTTATATTGAAACTATGTATTTGTGTTTATGAATCTTATTATTTACGTAGTTTATAGATTTTATGAACTTGATCTACCTATCTAAATATTGTTACATCCGAATTTTTTAATTTTATTTTTGTTTTCATTCTTGTATTCGGACTTAAAAGCATAAATAAATGTGTAAGTGGAAACTCCTTGTCCCCTCTCCGAAATTACATATATGAGAAACAAAAATAGAAACAGTTATCTCTGTTTCCATCTACACATTAAGATTTTAAAAAGACTAAACAGAGTCATTACTTGGCAGTTGATAATCACATATGGTATGTATGGAAGATTTTAGATGGACCAAACAGTCTTATAC
>JACBKR010001896.1:0-36794 GCA_014218235.1 Colocasia esculenta | reverse complement strand
AGATAGGAAGAACAAGAGCGTTAGAAGCTTGTGATGAAGGTAGGTATGACCTGGGTTCCTTTTATAGTGTGAAGAACGGTCCTCCGAACGCTGTTTGTAAGTGCTGTTATTGGTTGCTTGTAACACTTATCTGCACGCTATGTAAGTGTAACTTCCCATCGGTCAGAGTGCACGGCCTTCGTGTCAGCGTCGTTTGGGGAAGAGGCGATGAGTAGGACGGAAAGGGTAGACGAGAATGGAAAAAGAGACGGAAGCGAAGGAGACGGAAATCGTGGGTGGAGGGTCGTTAATGGTGACGTGTGAAAAGTAGGGACCGGAAATTAAATCTGGAGAAAAGTAGGGACTTACACTACCGGTATTCTGACAGGGACCAGGAAAAAAATACCAAGCTCTGACAGGGACCCCCAATTAAATTTCCCAATATTAAATGGCTAATAATTATTTTTCATGTAAATAATTTTAATTATTTTTCTTTGAAATATTGTGAATGACATAATTATATAGAGAATCAATGCCCCATTGTTAAGGCACCGTCACCTACTGCGACCAAAGAAATAAAATAACTTGTGCTAAAGTCTATGTGAACTTAGAATTACTTAGTGCAAACAAATACACTATTATATATATATATAATATATATATATAATATAGATATATATATATATTATCCACCCTCATGTTTATATAAATTATCGACGTTGACAGTCTTATACACCCCTATGGTCATGCATAACTCTCAACATGCCTCAAGTTAAGCTTCACAAAAATGCGAGAAGATCACATTTTAATGTTGAAAGTAGAAAGTGTACGTGTATATCACAAGATTCTTCATACCGCTCGGATCGACCGTTGCCGCATTCTCTGTGGGAAGGTACGGTACCATACCGTACCGCTGAAATACAGTGGGAAAATGGTTTGTTTGATTTATTTTTTTAAATTTTGTGACTTGATGAATATTTAAAATGAGCAAATTCAAAAAGAAAACTCTCCATCCAACTCAAGATAGACTTTCCATCTCTTCTCATACATGTACCATTTCTCTCTCCTCTTTCTCTCTCATATCCTCTAAAACTATAAGGGATATCACGCCTTCTACAGTCTGAAAAAGGGTTGATATGCTCATGAGATCTTCATCAAAATTGTTCTATTCTTTTTCAGCTTCATCCTCGAAGTGGAATTACCTCAATGGTGGTGTATGTCCAAAGTTATAGTAGATTATCTTCACATTTTCTCTCATATCATGATATATATATATATATATATATATATATATATATATATATGATTATCATACATTCCACATCTCAAACGAGGGTATATCTCTTCGAGACTTCTTCATGAAAGTTGTTCTCCACGACTTTCTTACAAGCTCCAACTAGAATCACATCAAATGAATGTCCGTGATTAAAGATATAGTTGATTATTTTTGACATTCTCTTCATATCGCAATCCAAACTAGTAATGAGTGCGGTTCTTTACAGCCTGAACGAAGATGATCTAATCTTTGGGCTCTTCATGAAAATTGTTCATGATATGACCAAATATTCTATTAGATCAACACCAAGAATCCGAAAACAGAAACAAAACTGCAACGTCTTAAAATGTATAATAAAATATTATATAATACTAAGAAATTAAAGAGATAGTAAATTATACGTAAGACATGATCACTTATGTAAAACATAATTATCTTTAATTTTAGAATATTTTTATATTATTAATATAATTCTAGTACTATTTTTTATTGTGTGTACTTCAACGGGACGACATTCAGTTCCAAAAATAAAGTCAAACTTGAAGTCATCATAATTACTAAAAAAATATACTTATTTTAAAAATATATAATATCAAAAATTATGGATGCATAGATGGTGAATTAAGTCGATCTAATGATTTTTGAGATAATTTTTACTTGACAAAAAATTAGTTTAAAAAATTAAACTATAATTACTATAATTGTATCATCTCTTAATTAGTTTATGTTTGAAATTACATCTCAATTAGACACCATTTAGACCTCTTAAGTGTACACATGATTTGTCGTGGTACAGCGAACCCTCTGTGCACTTCAACGGAACGATATTTGGTTTCGAAAATAAAGTCAAATCTGAAGTCATCATAATTACTAGAAAAATATATTGATTATAAAAAATATTGATTATAAAAATATAAATATCATGAGTTATTGATGCATAGATGTTGAGATTAAGTCGATCTAATAATTTTTGGGACAATTTGTTACTTGACAAAATTAATTTAAGAAATTAAACTAAAATTATTATAATTTATATCATCTATTAATTAACTTATGTTTGAAATTTCATCTCAATTAGACATCATTAGATCCCTTACATGTTGAGATTAAGTTGATCTAATAATTTGTGAGATAATTTTTACTTGATAAAAAATTAATTTAAAAAATTATTAACTAAAATACTATTAATTTGTATCATATCTTAATTAGTTTATGTTTAAATTTTTATCTCAATTAGATACTATTTAGATCAGTTAAATACACCGCATATGAGAGAGATATGAAAAAAAAATTTAACAGACCGAACCAGTCCAAATCAGAACCTAACCGCGACGTGCTACAACGTACCGCCACGGCACAACCCTGATCACCCCATTAAAATGAAACGACTGTGTCTGGACTTGTGCCTTGCAAAAGCCCATGCACGGTGCGGTTTGGCGTACCTACGGCCAACCATGGTATATCAGGAGAAATTTGGGCAGTTTCTAGGGAGAGGATGTACATGCAAATGAATAGTTTGAAGGGTAAAATGTAAAAGAATTGTGTTTATATAGCAGAGCTGTTCTAATTAGTATGTAAATATAAGATTATATTTCTGAAAATATGCATGTAACAGGTTTCTTTTTGCGATCATCTGAAATAAATTTGAAGAGAGAGAGAGAGATATATATATATATATATATATATATATATATATATATATATATATTATAATACTTTTATTATCATGTATGTATATAACATCTCCAAAATCTGAAAATTTACATTATGCTACATTAATAAAATACTCCTTGAAATTTGACTGTTATTAAAAAGTGAGGCATACATCTGAATGACATTACTGTTATGACATTATAAGTGATCCACTACAAGGAAAGAGCCTATTAGGGATGGGGAAATGGCAACGGCTTCAACAAGCCATCATTAATAAAACTATTCGGGATGGTTGAAAAGGATTTGTCATTAAAAGTATAGTATCAGGGATGGTTAAAACTTAAAAGGCGCCATCTCTAATAAAGACTATTAGCAACAGCTATTTGTACAGTCGTCCTTAAAATTTTGTTATTGGAGACGACTATATAAATTGTCGCTAATAATATTATTTGGGATGGGTATAACCGTCCCTCCTAAAATTATTAACATTGGTTGGTACGAAATGTCCTTAATAAGACTATTAAGGACGGTTGCACTAGGCTGTTGCTAATAAATTCCTAGGGACAACTTAGTGCATCGTCCCTAATAAACCTATTAGGAAGGTTGCGTTCTTTGTCGCTATTAATATATATTATTAGGTACGATATTTTTATCCCTAATAACTTATTATTAGGGACAAGTTGGAGCAGCCATCTCTACTAATAGAATTAATAGATGGCCTGCTAGAGCATCGCTAAAAGAAATATTCGGGACGGCTATACCCATCCCGAATAACCAAGTTTAGCGACAGCTTATCTGGGTATTCCTTAAAATAGAATTAGCGACACCTTTAATTGTCGCACTCATCTCTTTATTAACGATTGCTACCTTTCGTCACTATAAAGTTTTAGCGACAATTTTAGCCATCTCTATTATATTTTCGTGATGGTTTTAGCCGTCCCTATTATGATGATATAAATAATTATATTCGTGTATGTGTCACTATGTTTTGTTTGTTTTCATACATATATATTTTTGTGGATCACATTAAAATGCCCTTATCTCATATTTCAAGTTGTTATTTTAATCTACTTAATTAAATGATATTAAGTATTGTAAAATATTATTTTTCTATTAATCATAATAAAAATATAGCATTTATCTATAATTAGCACGAACCATATAAAGAATTAAAGATGTTAAGTAACTTATTTTAAATAAGAAACATTATGCTATATAATTTTGTAAGTAATCAGACCATTTACATAATAAGTTATTTTTCTTTTAAGCCAAAGCCTATATATATATATATTTATATTATCAGCCTAGGCACACAAAAATCTTGAAATCTTATATGAGAGGGAGATAGATTTTATCTAACATTAGTTAACTTAGGCACATAAGTACATATTATAGTTTTATATATTATTCACATTTTAACAACATATTAATAATACATATATATATATATATATATATATATATATATATATATATATATATATATACATAACTATAATTTTTTGGTATAAGAATTTCATATTATATTTGAAATTTATGTATACATATTTATATAATTAATGCTATGAGTATAGCCATCAATTAAAATTTGTCTATGGTATTCATAATCAATTTTATAATATTAAAAAAATAAAATCTTTTTTACTATTCTTGTACTATGTAAAAGAATAGAAAATATAAGTATAATCAATTAAAAACAACAAAATATACATTGAACTTTATTAAAATTTAACATCACAAATATAATGACATTATTAATATTTTAATTACATATATAGACATGCTCTAATTAATAATATAATTAATAGTATTGTATATATATTATCATTTTCTTAAAAATAGGAAACTATTAAAAAGGAAATTAAAAGAACAAAGAGTATAAGTGATGACTCTAGAGCTGTCGCCATTACTTTGGCAACGACCTCAAGCCGCAACCGATGCTTAGAGCATCGGTGGCAACTTGAGGTTGTTGCTAATAAGTAATGGCGACGTCTAAGGTCATCACCAATACTCTTTGTTCTTTTAATTTCCTTTTTAATATTTCCTATTTTTAAGAAAATGATAATATGTATATACAATATTATTAATTAGAGCATGTATATATGTAATTAAAATATTAATAATACATTTATATTGTGTTGTTATAATTTTGAATAAAGTTCAATGTATATTTTGCTATTTTTTAAGGAAATGATAATATATATATATACAATACTATTATTATATTATTAATTAGAGCATGTCTATATATGTAATTAAAATATTAATAATACATTTATATTTGTGTTTTATAATTTTGAATAAAGTTCAATGTATATTTTGCTATTTTTAATTGATTATTACTTATATTTTATAAGGAAAATTAATTAAAAGTTTCTAACTGTAATAGGGAGGTCCTTACTGTAACATGATTTAACGTATACTGTAACTAGAGATAACACTTACTGTAATAAGTTACAGTTCTGTTAGAGACTAGAAAATAAATCAAATATTTATTAGGGACTCTTTAATAATTTGCCATATTTTCTATTCTTTTACATAGTACAAGAACAGTAAAAAAGATTTTAATTTTTTTAATATTATAAATTGATTATGAATACCATAGAAAATTATAGATTATATATGCCAACATTTTCAATTGATGATTATACTCATAGCATTTATTATATAAATTGTATACAAATTTCAAATATAAATATGAAATTCTTATACCTAAAAATTATAGTTATATATGTATTATTAATATGTGAATAATATATAAAAGTGTAATATGTACTTATGTGCCTAAGTTAACTAATGTTAGATAAAATTAAACCCCCTCTCAAATAAGATTTCAACATTTTTGTGTGCTGATACTATAAAAATATATATATTGGCTTTGGCTTAAAAGAATAAAATAACTTACTATGTAAATGGTCTGATTACTTACACAATTATATTAACATAATGTTTGTTATTTAAAATAAATTATTTAACATATTTAATTCATATGGTTCATGCTAATTATAGATAAATGCCATATTTTTTATTAGTTATGATTAATAGAAAAATACTATTTTACAATACTTAATAGCACTTAATTAAGTAGATTAAAATAACAACTTAACTTTATAGTGACAGAAGGTAGCAATCGTTAATAAAGAGATGAAGCAACAGTCAAAGGTGTCGCTAATTCTTTTTAAGGAAGAGCCAGATAAGTTGTCGCTAAAACTTGGTTATTCGAGATGGGTATAGTCGTTCCGAATATTTCATTTACTGATGTTCTAGCAGGCCATCTACTAATTCTATTAGTAGGGATGGCTGCTCCAACTTGTCCATAAAATAGGTTATTAGGGACAAGAATGTCGTACCAAATAATATATATTAATAACAAAGAAGAACGCAACCTTCCTATAGACTTATTAGGAATGATGGACTAAGTTGTCCCTAAAAATTTATTAGCAACAGTCTAGTGTATCCATATTAATAGTCTTATTAGGGACATTTCCAGCAACCAGTGTTAATAATTTTATGAGGGGCAGTTATACTCGTCCCAAATAATATTAATAGCGACAATTTATATAGTCGTCATCAATAATGAACTTTTAAGGACAATTGTACAATTAAATAGCCGTTGCTAATAGTCCTTATTAGTGATGACACCTTTTAACCATCACTAATACTATTCTTTTAATGACAAAATCCTTTTTAGCCATCCCAAACAGTTTTATTAACGACAGTTTGTTGAAACCGTCGCTATTTCCCCATCCCTAATAGGCCTTTTCGTATAGTGTCACGTATGCTAGCATAACAAGTAATGTCAATTCAGATGTACGTCTCAACTTTAATAATCATCAAAATTCAAGGAGTATTTTAATTATTATTTGTAGCATAATGTAAATCTTAAGATTTTGGGGCTATTAGATTCGTACATGATATAAAAGTATTATAGTATATATATATATGTATATATCTTCAATTTATTTCAGATGATCGCAAAAAGAAACCTGTTACATGCATATTTTCAGAAATACTACTTATATTACATACTAATTAGAACAGCTCTCCTATATAAACTGAAATCTCTTACATATTACCCTTCAAACTTTTCATTTGCATATACATCTTCTCCTTAGAAACTTTCCAAATTTCTCCTGATATACATGTACACTTTCTACTTAACAATTAAAATGTGATCTTCTCGCATTCTTGTGAAGCTTAAACTGAGGGCATGTCGAGAGTTATGCATGACATATGGGTGTATAACGACTGTCAGCGTCTCTAAACTGTTTCGGATAATTTTATAAATATGAGGGTGGATATATATAATAGTGTTTATTGCACTAATAAGTAATATTAATTTCAGATAAACTTTAGCAAAGTTATTTTATTCTTTGGTCGCAGCAGGTGATGGTGCCTTAATAAGATGGGCATGATTCTCTATATAATTATGTCATTCACATTATTTCAAAGAAAAATAATTAAAATTATTTACATGAAAAATAATTATTAGCCATTTTATTTTACCAATTGCTAAATTAGTGAAAATGAATGAAACAAGATATTATCTCTTATATATTACTATATTAGTTATATTATTAAATAAAATAGGATGTGATCCTCCAGTTCAATAATCCTGACTTTTAAAAATAGAGTTATTTGTTATAATTTCAATAATTTTCACTTTTAATTTAGAATGTAATATTCAAACCTTTTTTGGGGGGGGTGACGTCGCTCGTTTTCACAATCTATTCGGGACTGTGAAAACTGTTTGAATCTTCCCTCGCAGCAGTAGCAGCAGTAGAGGACGATCGAGGAGGCACGGCCGCCCACCCTTCAAGAAGGAAGCTGGGATCTTTTTGGTTGCCGGGAGGGATCATGGCGGACAACACGTTGGCGGGCTTCCTCCGTCGGGCATTCGGTTCAGTCCCACCGACGACGAGCTCCTGGCGGGATTCCTCTCCCGAAGCTCGGAGGCGATGGCGAGTCATCAGGAGACTGGGCCCCCTTCTCCGACGCCCCATCCCCACCGTCGACCTCTACAGGCACAAGATTCTTACCCTTGCGCTTTTATTACACAGTACTGTTATTTTGATTCTTTGTCTGGTCATGACCGGTCTTTTTGTCTTGATGGATAACACTTTGAAGAGAAACGCTGTACTTAGTACCTTTAATTTCTTCTCCTGATGAGATCATATGAATCTTGATTGGGAAAAGTATCTCGATTTTGTCGGACAATTGTAATTAGTCTGGAGATATTCGATTTTGCACGTGGGTGTTCCGTTCTTAGCATGCCAATTTAATTTGTCGGAGAAATTAATGACCAGATAAGGAACTGAATGTGAGAGGGATCGAACAATCAAAGCATCCATGGACCATTAATGGCTTTTACATGCCATCCCCCACTAAAAGGTGGTGGTGGGTTCTCCCATGGTCTGCCGTCGTGTGGACGAGGACACTACGTTCATTGTGTTATTTAAAAATATAGAGACACGATAGCCTCACTCAAATAGGATAAGATTTCAATATATAGAAAAAACACAATATCTTTTTGTTTTCCCCTGTGGTTGACTCAGTAGTTAAATCCATAACTGCAAAAGGTCTGTTTTGGTAACGAGATAAAAGAGGTCGATCGAATAGGTTCTTTTTGTATGTTGTTTAGTAACCAGCTACATCAGAATCAGATTTTCTACAAGAGCTGGTTTCCATGCTGAGAACAGAATTATCCAGTAGTAGCATCTAACCTCCGGTTTGGTGCACACTGATGATTCTTTTCTTGAATACCTTGTAATGTGCAAGATTAAGTTTCTGTTTGTTTTAATTGTTCACACAAATATCTTTATCCTTGAGCTTGCTTGCATGTTCCTCTAGTTTGGATATCAGTGCTGCCTCCTCCTCAGCAGATGCAACCTTGATGCTTTCAGTTAAAATTGAGAACAGTTAAAACAAGTTAAGTCCAACACAAGTCAGTATTGAAAACAAACAGTCTTTACTTATTTCCTACATTTTAAATGCCTCTTCTGTGAACTGAATCTCGATGACAGTAATCTGTTTAAGTTCTGCAATCTGCTCTTGCATTTCAGACTGACCTTGAGCTCAGCTATCAAACTTTCTACTTGCTCGTTCAGAGAATTTTCCTTTGCCCGGTATTCATTATTTGTTCTTCCATTTGAATAATTACTGCTTTCATTTCTTCCCTGGTTTCTTGGTTCTTTGATGAACCAGATTTTTCCCTTCAACTAAAGAAGAAATATGATAAAAAACTGTCCTTCAGTATCATCACATTATGTAAAAGGCAAAACTATACATGCTTCCAAGAAGGGGAAAAATGTAAATCAATGATTTGACGGATAGAATATCAACTATTCAGTAATACTACTACCAAGAAATAAAGTTCCTCCATGGGATCAAAAACTACAATATGCATAAGGTTGTAAGCAACTAAACCTGAGATTGTAGTATCTCGCCTTCAGATGTGAGTTTCTGTGCCAAGGCTTCATTTGTTTTGTTCACTAAGTAGCTTCGACAAAGATTCATCTAACTTAGCTGTTTGAACTTCTGTAGCCACAGAAACTTCACGAAGCCACTCTTCATAGGAGTCACCAGGCTTTCAAGGTCATTTATCATATCTCTCAATCCTCTGGCTCCGAATCTTTCTGTGTCAGTCTCTCAAAGGCTTAAGTCAACGGGCTTCAGCTTCCTTTTATGAAATTCAGTTTCTGAGTGGAGTTCCAATGCTTTTGAGTGATGGCCTCTTATTCACAATTGTTTGCACTTGAAATGCCAACTGCTTGGCAATGCATCCCTTTCTGCATGGACAGAGCTCAAGCTACCATGAAGATCATTAATTTTATGCTGATGAGCTTCCAGTTCTGCCTTGAGCTTCATGTTTGTCTCAGCCAGAAGTTCATTCCCTGAAAAGATTGCTCAGAGCTCTTTACGGCATCCAAGAGCCATGTTTGAGTTCTGATGATGCTCTCAAGAGATACCAGCCTATTTGCATTTTCCCTCAGTCCTATCTCAAACAACGCCAGTCTATTGTTGCTCAGTTGCCTGATTTTGGTAGTGTGCTGCATGTCTTCTAATGATTCTATTTTCTTGTAAATGTTATAACTTCAGAATCCTCCTGGGTAAACCTTACGATGCTTCCTGAAACTTCATCTCTAACTCTTTGGATCAGGATTCATATAAGGACTCTAACTCTAAGCTTCCAGCTGGCATTTTCTACAGCTCTCCCTGATGCTCTAGCTGCTCCAGCATCTCTCTTCTCTAATCCCTGAAGCCTCAAGATCACTCACAACATTCTGCATTTTTGTTCAGTTAAGTTCAATTCAGTCTGCAGAACATCAAGAAGATTTTTAGCTTCCAAAAGCTTTTCATCTGAGTTCTGGATAAATCTTTAAAATTTTCCTTTTCCTCAGTACCTGCATTAAGAGATCTATCAACTCTCTTTTCTGTTATTTTCAGCATCCGTTGCTATTTCAAGACTTTGATGACTTCACCTGGAAGGCTTCCAGTTCTACAGAAAGTTCAAACAACTGGTTGCTTTTCTGTTTCAGTTCTGCTTCAGTGTCCTTATGTTTCAATTCCTCGATGTTCAATTGTTTTTCAAGTTCCAAAATTCGGTGGTTTGTTGTCTTCAGAAATAGCTCTAATTCACACACTCTTTTCCCTGAGTTTTCCACTTTGGAATGAGCCACCTGGATCAATTCCTCTAATTCAAGGCTACAATCCCGAGCTGCAGTGGAATGACTTTCTTGCTCTGCACATTTCTCTGCTATCTCTTTTCAACTTCGGCCTCCTCGAGGATGACTTCTCCAAGGAAGATTCTAGTTGGCCCACCCTGTCTTGATAAGCTTGGAAATGGCATTGGATATTGCATGTTCCTCTCAGAGGCTTTCAATAAGTTAGATAGCTCTCATACCTTGTCATGGAGTTCTTTTATCTCTCTATCACACTGTCCCCACACTTCAACTCTGCAAGATTCAGCTGTTGGCCAAGCTCTATATTGTCTGTTCCATAGATATCAGTCTAGCTTCAGTTTCTTTCAATTGAGCTTTCATATCATCTAATGCAGCATTGGAGGCCTTGAGCATGTCTTCAATTCAATGTTCTTTGAGACAACGTTTCAGCCACAGCACCAGATTCCTTCTGGAGTACTCCAGAGACTTAAGATTCTACGAATCTCTGTGTCAAGAGACAAACTTTCCGACAAAAGTATGTGTGTCTTAATGAAATTATCTTCAGATAGATTCTACCTATCTCAGGTTCACCACATCTTTCCTTGGACTGCAGCAGGTAACCATCTAATTCACCACATAATTCCTTCTGTAAACTTAGAACCTGCAATTCTTAATTTTGAGGTTTGCTTCAATTTCCTCTAGATCCTCTACAGCGTCAACTCAAGTTCGTTGAGATTAGCATCCATTGTTTGGAGGTTTTCTTTAGAAGCTGAAAGTGTAGTTCCATGCTATTATATACTCCCTCAACTGCTCTTCAGAGGCCTTATGCAGGTTCAGTTTGTGGGCCCCTTGGGGATTGAACCAAAGCATGCAAATAGCAAGAGTTTTATGTTTGATTGTTATGAATTCAAGAGGAATATGCATATGAAAAGAATGACTTCGTCTTAGTCATTAAGGCATTAAGAGTCAAATAAGATCAGTAAGTGATAGGCATGCTAGGCCTGTGTATCTAGGAGTAGCTATGAACTTGCAAAGATATAGTATAAGATTAAATGTATAATGGCCAATCATACGAGTTAATAAAAAAAACTACAACAGGGAATTTCAGGGAGTACTACAAAAGTACAAAACCATAATGAAAAACATATGGATGACAGCTCAAGCTTAGAGAAGCTACTTTTCATATTTGGTGATTAAGGAGGTACACACATATTCCAATCACAAGCATGCTTATTTCCAATTGCAAGCATGTATATGAACTACTAACTCGTCATAAAATATCCACGAATGATTTCCTCTAACTTTAGAAATGAAGAAAATGTTATGCATTAGTATGCTTCATGACCCAGTGTAAATCATCTGAGGACATTGAAACAGATATGCTTTTCAATTCATACAGTGCATAATGTCTGGATGTTTGAAGAATATCAAAAGTTTATTTTAATGAAAGAGAGCAAAACCTGCAACCATCATACACAAACTGGTTTCATCATGAGAGAATGAACTGAATCACTGTTATACATTTGTTCCTGCTTCTGAGGATGAAACAAAATTATGGAACGTTTTGCAGTGAATTATGTCAGGATAAAACATGCATTTATTCTTCTTTTGTATTTCACATAATTCACATTGGCAATTTTGGAGGTCGTCTTATTTTGTACATCAAGATTGATTAAGTGATATTTTTACTGAAGAACTCTTAGAAGATTATGAAGTATCATGAATTTCCAAGGATATACATTTATAGGGTGTTTGGTTACAATTTTTTAAAAAAAACTATTTCTAAACTAAAAAAATTATAGTGTACCAATTTTTGACTAAAATTTAAATTGAGAAAAACTGTTGTTTGTTTGGTAAAAATAATATAATTTTAAATTTTGTAAAGAGGAAGAGGGAGCGTAGGGGGGCGCCGGCGAGGTGGGAGGAGGAGGAGGGGGCACAGGGGGGGCGGGGAGGGGGACGGCGGGGGGGGAGGAGAGGAGGAGGACGGCGGTGGAGGGAGGAGGAGGAGGAGGGCGCAGGGGGGGCGGGGGAGGGCCCCTGCGGGGGGGTGGGGGGGGGAGGAGGAGGGGCGCCAGCGGGGGAGAGGGGCCGATGGGGGGGAGGAGGAGGAGGGCGCAGGGGGGGCGGGGGAGGGCGCCGGCGGGGGGGGGGGGGGGGTTGTGAGTCGGGGGAGGAGGAGGAGGGGGTGCTGGCGGGGGAGGGGGCTGGCAGAGGGAGGTGCGGGGAGGGAGGAGGAGGAGGTCGCAGGGGGCAGGGGAGGGGAGGCGCTGGCGGGGGGGGCGCCGGTGGGGGGAGAGGAGGAGGGCGCACGGGGGCAGGGGAGGGGGAGGGCGCCGACAGGGGGGGGGGGGTGGGGGGAGGAGGAGGAGGGGCGCCGGCGGGGGGTGGGGGGGTGGAGGAGGAGGATGGGGGGGCCCGGGCGAAAGTTAAAAAAAAAAAATGGTGTAGAGTTGTTTTTTTTAGAGAGTTTACACAGGTAGGATTCTTTCCTAAAAAAAAAAATATCTTACCAAATAGTGTTAGTGAATATTTCTCTTTTTTTAAATTTTAGATAAAAAAGAGGTAAAAATTTGCAACCCAAACGCCCTATTAATATCTCAATATTTTCAAAGCATGTTCAATGTCTTTTGATTATGACTTACACCTATTCATATTCATAATAATAACAGAAACTTGAGACTATCTTGAAAAGTCAGCATTGGATCCAAGCATTACAAGATAGACTATCAGTGACAAATAGCTGATCAGGGTAACTTTTCACACGATACTGACATGTTATATATCCTAAAAGATCCCTCAAGCATGTAGTGTCAACTATTTGTCAATAGGCTAAACAAATGATACCAGCATGATCCTCAAATAATACATAATCTAGGAAAAAATTAGATGAGAGAAGTTATTTGATGGGAGATACTTTGGCTGTCTCCAATGCATTAATAATACTGCATAGTATTAATGAATAATTTAATGAGAATATATATAATATTGTAGTAGGACTAAACTTGCCCTCATATTCATCATTATAGCCTGCTCCAATGTTGACACAAAAAATTAACAAAGAAAAATACCCCAAAATTACCCCCCTCAAAGAGGAGCCCTGGGCCAGCAGGACACCCCCCCCGCAGGGGGGTTCTACTGCCAGGACACCCCCAGCAGGGGTGTTCTGCCGCCAGGACACCCCCCACTGGGGTGTTCCTGAGTAGTCTTTGCCTGGAGACCCCTAGGGGTGTTTCTTCTGCCTGGACACCCCTAGGGGTGCTCCGCAGCACCCCTTTATGGCCGCAGCCCCCCCCCCCCCTCTTTGGCCCCTTCGAACCCATATAAGGGGGCCAAGGCCAAGGCCATGAAGAAGGCGTATCTTTTTTCTAGGGGTGTTCACTATATGGTCCAAATCGAACAAACCGAACCGAACGGCCAGTTCGGTTCAGTTTCAGGGCTTCACTGTTCAGTTCGGTTTCAATGGGAAAACGAATGAACCGAATATTATATATAATTAATAAATAATATTTATACAGAAAAAGCGCATATAGCGCAGTGGAAGGAGGCCTTTGGCGCACACGGCGCGCCCTCCAGCGCGGGTGGTCGCGAGATCAAATCTCTCGCGACCGCCGGAAAAACACCATTTTTTGCCACTTTTTGCCAGATTTACCTGCTTTGCCTGATTTCGGTTTGAACCGACTGAAGGGGTTCGGTTCGGTTCGGTTCGGTTCCCTCAAAAATAGGGGGAACCGTTACCGAACCGAACCGTTGTTCACCCCTACTTTTTTCTACTCTCATGGACCCTTTCCTGGGTGGAAGATGGCTTTTTGGCTGGGAGATGAAGCCCCCCTCCTTTGGGGGGGGGGTGAGAGATGTTGTTCTTCAAAATATGAAGACCTCCATATGGGCCCAAGTTGTGTAAAATTACACAAAGTCCCCTGAGGATATAAAGTTTGTGTATGTGTGTATTAAAGTACACATATGCCCCATCCATGAGAAAATTGCAGGAATACCCCTACTGTCCAAAAATTGCAGAAATACCATGTCGTCTCGAAAAATTATAGGAATACCCCTGTCTGGAAAATTTGCAGAAATACGTTGCTGCCCAGAAAATTGCAGAAATACCTGCCATCCGGAAAATTGCAGGAATCCCTGCTGTCTAGAAAATGTAGAAATACCCTGCTGCCCGAAAAATTGTAGAAATACTCTGTCGTTCTGCAAAAATTGCAGGAATACACCCTACTGGTCGAAAAGTACGAAAATACCCCTGATGTCAAGAAATTGAAGATACATCCTTGCGGCAAGGAAAATGGCAGAAATAGCTCGATGGTTCATGCCTTTTGTCCAACCGGTGAGAGTGGGACCCACACCACTTCTATGAAGTGGCGTGCGCTCTCCTGGGTGTGACTTAAAGCTGGACACATGGGAGTTCTCGGAAGATGTCAACAAAGGCGGAGAAGTCCAAGCAAGTGAATAAATGGCAGGAGTATCCGAAAAAGTCAATCAATGACGGAAATACTCGGAACCGCTCGAAAAAGTCAAGAAATGACCGAGAGGCCTGGCTCATGCCGTTTGCACGGCCCGGTGGAGTGGGACCCACGCCGCTTCTATGAAACGACGTGCGCTCTCCTGGGCCCGACTTATGGCGGGCCACTCCAAGTCTGGGGATTGTCAAATAACGACAGAAACCCTGGACATGTCGAGATATGGCCGAAAGCCCGGGAGGTCAAGATACGACCGAAAATTTTCGGGAGGTCGAGAAATGACCGAAAAGCCTCGTGAATAGCCTCGAGGTTTACTAACTTCGAACACCTGAAATAAACGGGTTCGAAAGAAATAATGAAACAACCACCCCCAAGAAAAAAAGGAGGATCCGGATCCGACTCAAAAAAAAAGAAGAGTTCAAAAAAGAGGGAGAAGACCCTAAGGAATTTGTTCTCGGGAGAGTTTTGGGGAGAATACCTTTCTCCGAGCTCCCGTCGTTTGCCCGTGCCCCGTCTCCGTACTCCGTCCGTTTCGTGTTAGTCAAGTATTTTTATGGTTTTGTTTATCACCAAAATATATAAGTGGAGATAAATTATTCATCATAATCTGAATAACATACTAGCCTATAACTAAAAAAGTTAAGTGTGAAATCCTCTGTAAGTTATCATCACTTTGACTAAGGTCTTTCATCCGTCGAACTTCTCACAAGTCACAGGTGACAATTGTAATTGAAGTGGAGGGGAAGTCCTCCACTAGAGTCGAAGTTGTGCGTCAATCAAAGTTGCATAACTAGAGTCGAAGTGGAGTTGAAGTTTGTAAAGTCGAAGTTGTGATGACTTCTAGTCATAATTATTGATTTCTTTATCATGAAGGATATAAAATATATATTAAATATAAGGTAAAGTTTTTTTTTTCTCTCTCTCTCTCTAGTTGTCCTTTCATAGCCGAAGTTTTTAATCTCAACCATTGATCTCCATCCACTTTGACTACCACCCTTTGAGCCTCTGTGATCTGTCTAAATACCTATAATACTTTTTGTTCTCCTTTCTCCCACCTACCACATTACAAACCCTGAAATTTGTCGCGGTTCTCCTTCCCGTACTCATCTTTAACTCGGGAGATCCTCTACTGTTTTCCCCTCCAAAACCTTGAAAAGTAGGATCTTTACTGTGATTTCGAGTTCATCACCCCTTTCTTGATCCTCAAAGTCATTCCTATCAATTTCCTTTTTAGATGGCATCATTTAGGGTTCTTGATGCCTCTTTTTTACTCCCAACCAGTTCAAAAAGCTTTTCTGAAAACAAGGCTCAGTTTGCGCTGGTAAATGTGTGGATTTTCCCAGTTAACAGGAAGGTTAGTAGAAGTGTAAAGATCATTGAAACCATGAGTTGGAAAAAAGATTTGTTCGATAAGGAACTGTATATGAAGATCTAGTTAAAGTGTTCTAAGTTACTCTGAAGATAACATAAGATGGTTCCCTAGTTGCAGGGTTAAAGGGAAAAGCATGAAAGTTGATGATGATATTCTGGTAGAATCTTGAAATGTTCTAAGAAGGGCCACAGGGCCAATGATACAGTAACATGGAAAGACAAAGATTGGGAATCATTGGAGCCAAGGGGGATATACATAAGAAGAGTTTATTGATCAAGTAGACTGCTGAGGAAAGATTATTGCTCCTATCATCACAAATATTGTCACCCCAAGGGGAGGTAGCCACTCATCAATTTTCTCTAGGGATGAAAAACTTCTATTTTGGGCTATTAAGAGACATCCTGTGAATTTAGCCTCTGTGATCATAGATAGGATGATTGGGTCCATGAATTTAAATGAATCCTTTTCCCTATGGACCATTGTTGACAATTCTGTTCAAGATGAATAATGTTGATATGAGCAATGAAATTACTACACAGATGAAGGAGAGCATTGGTCTATCCAAATTAAGGAGAAGTCATTATACCTTAGTGGATAAAGCCCAAAATTTTTAGATTAAAGATTTGGTACCAGACTGCGCTCATAAAGTTTTTGTTGATGTCATGAGTACTCCCTTTGTTGCTCCTCAAGTCCCATCAGCTGAAGTTGAAGCTGAGACCAAATATGTGACACCCCTAGTACCAATAGAACAAGAATAACTTCTTGAAGAGACTATTGCCAGTTATCAAGATATATTAAGGGCAAAACCATCATAGATGAAGGTGCTACTCCAGCACATCCTGGCATCCCCATTGATGAACCGGTTGAAGAGCAGCCCTATCATCACACTTCTCCTCCACCTGTTGAGCCTTCTAAACCTACTCAACAACCATGGACTCAGGGGGAGACCAGAGTGGAGGAAAATCTATAAATGATGTTATAATTTGCTTCTGAAGCAACAATAAATGCTTAGCATCATCCAAATGCAATTCCATCATATTGATGTAAAAGTTGACTTAATGTCTGATGAGATGCAACAATTAAAAGATATGGTCGTTCAGTTTATCTGTAGTTAGAACAAAGGTAATACTCCAAGTCAAACCGCAGCAACAACAGACCAGTAGTAGCACAACCAGTAGCCGAACAAACCACAGCAGAAGCAGAGCAACAACAATAGTAGAACCAACAGACACGAGGGGAACTCAGTACAGTCCCTCAACTCAACAAACCACCCAACACACCAGCTGATCTTTCCTTTTACACAAGGGGAAAGTTGAATACAGTCTCTCAGTTGGACACAAGTTTTACTTTAAGAGAAGAAATACCAGCTTATCGAGACCAAGTTCAGGAATAATGAACTTGACCTTTTTGATCTCGACAATAACCTGATAGCTAAAGGAAATGACAAGAAACTCCATCTCTCAGGCTAAAATTCTATCCCATATTTACAATGTCACACTGAGAGAGGAAGAAGGAATGAAGGCTTGAACGCAGAACACTTGAACATATATTCTTGGCTTTTTGGTGTATATTACTTCTACTTGAATACTCCAAAGCCTTCCACTCTTTATAGAGATTTTGAGGAAGATCGTTGAGATAACTGCTAGGGCTTCATCTTCTTCCGTTGCTCTTCTTCTTCTTCTTTTGCCCGTTGTCTTTTGAAGATATTAAGAAAACCGTTTGAATGATAGCCGTTAGACTCCATCTTCTTCCCGTTGCCTCCATCTTCTTCCCGTTGCTTCCTCTCTTTTAGAGTGTATTTTTAAAGTTCCTTTTAGTAGCTCTCACGTAAGTCTTGCGTGAGTATTTTAATTGTAGACCTATATACAATAAATGCATAGAAGAGGATGTTAAGCAATAGAAGTCTTGTGTCATTCAACCCATACCTTATTTACCTTTAGTCCATAGGTTTTGCTGACACCTTTCTTACCTACCATGAAAAGATATCATGAAAAATATTGGATACACTTTGACTAGATTTCTGGAAGCAGCTATCTATAGAGTACACGCTTTAAGAGTAAGAAATAATAAATAAAAGATGTGTAGGGGGCTTGAAATCTTATTTACACGCCAAAAAATGATGGAGCAATAGTCAAACTAAATATATAACCAATCGATGTATAAGTCTTGAAGAATCGTTGCAATCAAGCATTTAAAACAATTTGTTCACTAATCGGTGTAGTCATGTGTGCAAGACATTAGTAATCGGTGTATCCAAAGTATTTAAATGATTTGTTCATTAATCGATGTGTTTGAAGTCAAATTAACACTAATCAGAACAATATATGACTTGTATTTATCAATCAATACATGAACAACACTAATCAGAACAATATAACGTAAGTGTTCACTATTCAATATCTGAATAATGCTGATCAAAACGATATAAAACAGTTGTTCAGTAACTAGAACATTCATAACACCAATCGGAATATTACTAAATATTTGGTCACTAATCGAATGAGAATGACATTAATCAGAATAGGTTTGAACATTTGTTTAGTAATCAGAACAACGTAAGAGTATCAGAACGAAGTTAAGTAGTCGGAAGACGAATGTTCAGTAATTGATGTGATATATCACTAATCGATATAACATGAAATATATCGCTAATTGGAACAATAATTTTTTCTATAATCGGAACACTACTTCTTCACTAATCAATAGAAGACTTATTCAGTAATTGATATAACACTTTGTTCACTAATCGGAATGAGGTTTATTTTCTAATCGATAGAAACTTCCTTCTGTTCTCTAATCGGTAGAAACCTTCTTCAGTAATCGATGTGACACTTTACCCTTTAATCGATACACGTTGAATTGTAATCGATATAGATTTTAGTACAAATATTTTTAAGACGATAGAAATTATATTATTTCTTATACATACATACCTTGAAAAATATTATTAAATATATCTATGATTTTCATGAGTTTTAATTATCATCAAAACATAAAGATAATATATAAGGGGTTCAACAAAACAATTAATCAAATAAACTGCTCCGATAGTCCTGCGACAGTGCCGCAGTGGACTCCGAGAGGAAAGGTTTGGGAGGGACCCCGGGATCGCACGTGTTTGATCCCGGGGCGAGACTTTGGGGTGCGTAGTGACTTGGCCATTGCATCATTCAACCAAAAAAATAAAAAAAAAAACTGCTCCGATATACAAATAGCCATAAGGCCTAGTAAAATAGGCTATTAGGGCAAACAAATAACCCTAGCGATCAATAAAATAAGCTGGACAGACAGGAAATAGATATGACGGCAACACAGGAGGTGTGGACAACAAACTTCGCATTGCAAAAGGTTTAAACATTTGTGTCATATGTGAATGTGACTACGTCATTGGGGGCGTCATCTTCTTCATTTGTAACCTTCATTTTTTATTTTTCTCTGGCTTCCTGAGGGGGCTTGGGTTTCTCTTTAGGCACGAGCGGGGGGGGGGGGGGGAGCTACAGCTACTGCTTCATTTCTCTCCGGTGGCGGGGTTTTCGTAGGACAGGAAGAAGAGAAAGCATATGTTTGGCGCGAAGGGCAATCTAAGTATTAAGCCAAAAAAACTTTTCAAATGGGATGCATGGGACAATGCCATCATCGCCCGGTGTTCTCTGTCGCCCCGTGGTAGAGAAGAACTCACATAATGGGAAGAGCACCTCTTGGTGCAAACTGGTGGATGCAAACTAAGCCCCCATTGGGGGTGGGCACACCCTAGGGGTGTGCCCACCCCCATGACCTCAGTTTGTTGCAAACCACATGAGGTTTGCAACAAGTATTCCCCTAATGGGAATTTAAAACCTAACTTATGTGGGACCTCTGTCTGAGTGGACCAATGGTAGAGCGATTACTAGCGCATCAATTTTGGCAGCATACGTGGGTACAAAACGTTTCCTTTTTTTGGTAATTATGCACCATGCCCATTTGACCCCTTGCTCGAGTTAGACTTACTCGGTTGGGTCGGGCGCGGGCAAGCAACTGCCCGCCCAAAGCGGGTATTAAGAGTTTCCAATACAGCACCGTCTCTCGGTCGAGAATAGGTTCCACCCGTAGTGACCGACCCATGCTGCGGTCACTCGTGTTCCGCCGCGACTGCGGCGGTGCCGTCGCCTCGGCCTCTACGGCCGTCGCGCGTGGGCTTCTGGGTCCTCGTCTGCACAGCGCTCCCCTCCTTTCTTCCCTTTCTCCTCCGTCGCAGGGGCGGGATTCCGCGGTCCTCCCTCATCTGAGGCCGCAATCCCTGGTACCGTCGCGGCATTTTCTCGACATCTATCAGGTTGGTCGGTATGCCAGCTTGCACCCTGATTCTGTTGCATGTGTGGGTCGCAGCTAGCCACTTTGTTGGTGAAATCTGACAGTGACAGTTGCTCGCATCCGTTCGTGCAGGTGATCAACAAGGCTGCCATCGAGAAGGAGCGGGAAAGGCTGTAAGTTGCGCTTCTTTAGTCTTCTTCTTTTGCAAACTTTCCGTGCTTCTTCTTCGTGTGGCAAGCTCTCTCTTTTGTGTTCACTTTTTCGTGCACGAGAAAATCTTTTTTCAATTGTTTAACCCCGTAAATTCGTGGTTCCACTGTGGCTATTGAAAGAAACACGGTTCCACAAGGTTACAGTTATTTGAGTTTGGTTGTTGATCGGAGACATTTGTGAAAGTCAGATGGAAGTCTTTGACTCCTCTATCTGGTCAGTCTGTTTTGTAGCTCTGGGTTTGCGATTTGGAAGGATTCTCCTGGAAATGTGTGCTTCAATTTGGTCTGGGTTCTGAGAAGATGGCCATGATCAAATGACTATGATCAAGTGACCTTCAGAAAAAGAAAGGACCGTGATCAAATTAGTGGCGAGAGCTGGCGGAAGGCGATGAATGGTGAGCAGATGTGGCCTTTGAAACCCTTGATAATGGTGATCAAAGGAGTGAGATGCCCATGGAGGATCCAAAAATCCTTTTAAGTTGGCCAAGTGGGCCTAGGCAGATCGGAGGTGTTGAGATCCCTTTTGTTTCGGGGATTAAAAGACTCTGCTTCCTACCGACTCTAATTATCTCAAGCACACTCAAAAGGGGCCACTTGAGAAGATAAGGTGGGTCTCAGTTAAACACTTTCACATCTAATGGACCTTGGTCCATCTTTAAAGATATGTCCAGAACACAACTAGTCATGTGAGGTAGACCTATCCAGATGAGCATGCACCAAATTCGTTACCACTATTTGCCTTATCCACCTGAAGCTCTACTAGTTCCCTCTAAAGTCCATAACATTAGTTATCATGACTCCAACTCCCTTTAGGCCTCGGTGTAAATGCTTTTGTCATACCATCCACCTGTGCCTTTTGCTCCGCATTTGACTGAAAAATTTCTTTGATCATTTATAAATTTCCATCTTTTGGTTAATCATCCCTACATTATCCAGTAACTGTTCAATTTTTGGCTTACTGATTTGGTTGGGGCATAATTGCCAAGGCGACAGGGTGCCTGCTTAACTGTTGCCTAGCAGACACCTTGGAACCTCTTTACTGTGGATATGTATCCGTGCATGGAATGGGATATGAAGATGGAAGCCGGAGAGAGAGAGAGAGATCCTCCATTGTTTTCAATAACTGTTTTTTCTTGTTCCAAACTAGGATATAACCTTTGCCATTTGTTGGTCAATGAATGATCAAAGTGTAGATGATTGTTTGACATTAATCCTCACCCATAGGTTTCTGCTTAGTATCTTGAACCTAATGTTTTTCAGTTTTTCTTATGCTGTCTAATTTTACTTACCCTGGCATACTTCAGCATCTCTCTATCCATTGTTTGGTATTACAGTGTTGAGAACACCAAACCTAAAAATGTTTTTGTATAACAATGAAGTAGGACGCCCATGAGCTAATGTTAAACAAATAGCATCTTTGCAAGGCAAGTAACTTCCATGGAAACAATTTGAATATGGTTGTTTCTCCTTCCTCACCTCCCTTTTTGAACTACATACTCCTTTTTCCAATAGGGCCTTCACAAGCACTGCCTTCAATGAGCCAATCCCCAGATTCCTCATCTACATATTTATCTCTAATCACCATCTATTCTTTAAGAGCACATACAAACTTTTGTTTTCGCAGCTCAGCTCTTCTATTATTTTCTGCCCCATGCACATCCACCAGTACACGTTTCTCTAGTGTCTCTCAGGTCACTAATAATCAAGACCAAAGAATCTCCATCTCTTTTGAGGTGATTCTACAGAGAGAGTTTATACCACCATGTTCTCCCTATCTACTTCTCTGTTTGGATCTAGCTTCTTTGTATATGCCCATCACTTATGCCCAATACTAAGGTTGTAACTAGAAATCCATCTTCCAGTTATTCATTTTGTATCTGAGTGAAATAAGGGTTTCTGATATATTAATTTGCATTGGCATTGGCAGCTCTGCAGAATAACTAATTGATCCTCTGATAAGATTTGGAGTCAAAAACAGAAATTGATGTTTGATTGATGATCTTGAATTGATGATCCGAGTATTCATTGATCTTTCTTTCTCTTTCTTGATTTTCTTAAGCATACTTTAGTTTGTCAGGCTTGAGTAAAGATTTAGTTGATCTGCATAATTTGAATGATTTTAACTTTATATAGGTTTCTCAGTAGTGTAATTAGATTTGATAGTTAGTTGCAAATAACTTTTTTATGTGATTTTATTTTTACTCATTTTCACTCACGCAAATTGTTCAACAAATGTAAATGATATTGTTACCGGATTGTTAAGCTTTTGTTGTTTGATTGAGAAACTTATGTTCTGGATGCAATCTTAATTTTATTCTATATTATTTAAGAATTCTTTCTCTGTTCTTCATTGCAGTTCTGATGAATTGAATAGAGGGTACTTTGCTGACATTAAGGAGTTCAATAAGCATGGTGGTAAGGTGTGAGAACTTGATTTTTAGAAGATCATTTTATGATGTTTTTATGCATGTAGCCACATAATATGTTAGTATTTTTGCATATAAACCATCCTTCACAGAAAATTGTAAAATATCATTCCTAAAGGATGTACTTGCAACATATCTTCAAGTTTATTGAAATGCTGCAAAGATGGCACTTGAATTACTTTCTGTTAGAGAAAGGCAAATATTCTATATTTATTCTGTTACAATCATTGGTTAATCAATTTTTTTAATAATAGTGATAACAATGTATTATTAAATCTTTTGTTTTCAATGCCTACAAACTTTCAAATGCCCCATACCTGGCATTGGAGGGGGAACACCCTTCCTCCGACTGTGTCTCTGTCTCGCATGCATCCTCTCTCTCCTGGATGCAGATCCAATGCTGACCTTCCCACCAAACGCCAGTGTGTCTGTGATGGCAGTCTACATGATTTTCAAGAAAAATTCACTGGATAAGAAGAGGGTCATCATGGCACCTGCAGGATGCATGGTGGGTTGAGTAGCCTGCATCAGGTGACTAGTCCTTCCAGGGGTAGCAGATTTTACTGCTGCTGCTACAGATTTGAGCTCTGTTGGCCCATGGAACCTGTGGAATTTGAGTTTTATATATATATATATATATAGAGTACAGGTATGCATTTACGTATTAAATTTATTGGATTGGGTTGCAACTCAACACGTAAGGCGATGAGTGGAGAGTGCTCCACTACACATTAGTAACTTTGTCTCTTTTCAATTTGGAACTATTCTTTCATGCTGTCTTATGTGCAGGCCAATTTTAGCCTTTGTCATGTGATCATTCCATAGGCTCTGCTACCATATTAAATATTTTGGATGGGGTTCTCCAACACTAAAACCTTAAGACAATGTTGTGGACACTCGTGCACATGCCCGATTTGCTCAGACACATGTTTACCGACGTCGTCGAGTGTCGGAGCCGTCTCTTTGGTTAGGCGACACTCCACTGGACTTTTGAGGCCCCAACACATTTTGGGAGGGCTGAGACATTTTTTTGTTTAGTCCATTTAGGGCCCATGTGATGTTTTCTTATTTTTCTGTATTTTTGGGGCTATTTTTATGCTTATTTTAGGAGAAGGGCATTTTGGTAAATTTGTAAGCCCTGTCTCCTATTTATTGACATGGTGCCTCCCGTAGGAGGAGATGATGAAAGATTTGCAAGAAAGAAAGTAAAACTTGCGGTGCAAGTTTCTTGCCTCCTCCCCCTCCTTCCCGCCTCCGTTTGCTGCCTCCTTCCCCCTCTCTGCTACTGTCCCCCATCATCTTGGTATTAGAGCAGCCTTCGATCCCCTTCTATCTTCTCCGATCATCTCTCCCTTCCCTGTTCGTCTCTGTCTCTCCTCTCTGCGGGAGAAGGCCTCTTCTTCCCGTTCAACAGGCTTCCCCACGCTTAGAACCCCATCGTCGGAAGCCCCCCGTGCAGAACCCCCATCGCCAGAACCCCTCCCCTCCCTGCGCAGAGCCCACCCCTCTTGCTCTCCTCTCCCCCGCGCACAGAACTGCACCGCCGGAACCCCATCGCCGGAACCCACACCCCCACGCAGAGCCACTCCTCACGGCTTCGACAGAAAGAAGAAGAGGAGAAGAGGAGCCGCGGCGCCAGCTCCGCCATCGCCGGCTCCGCCGCAGCCCCGCCGCGAACGCTGGAACCCCGGCCTGGCTCCGCCGGCAGCCGCCATCGCCCGCGGCCCTCCCTCTCCCCTCCTTCCTCTGGTTTCTCTCTTCACGGCCTGAGAAGGGGGATAGAAGAAGAGGACCGTGAACCGGGTCAGGCCGGTTCGACCCGGTCCGTCACTGTAGCCGGCTACAGTGCCGACGGTGCACCAGGAGCCATATCGCACCGCCAGTGCGGAGGGCTTGTCTGAGCTCGGTTTGACGTGCCGTTCGCGTCATTGCGGTCGTCTCGGCGGGCCCTAATCATCTGGGGCTCATTGTCCCCGGCTGGTGCCCAGATGAACCTGCACGAGGCCGGAGTCGACGACGACACGACCACCGTGTACCTGTACGCACCGGTGTTCCCGCACGAGTTTGGCCAGCCTCGACGTCCTCGGACCCCACCACGAGACGGCCTGCTGTCTCGCCCCAGCGTGGACGTAGCTGGGAGCCAGTGGTCGCCAGGTTCGCCGCTTGACGTTGACGCCGACAGACACCAGAGGACGCCCTTCTACTTCGTCACCCCCACGTCTCTAGTGCGGATCCCCGCTCTTCAGTGGGTCAGTGAGTGCTATCGACTCTGTCTCATACTTGCTTTCTGGTATATGTTAAATTTGCTCCTGTGCTTGTGAGAGTTAGGACCACCTAGCCCGTTGTTAACTTATTGATGATCACTGTTGTTTGAGAGTTGTGAGATCTTTCCCGAGGCCCCTGACTCTGAGATATTTGTATGTTCTATTGCTGCCCTAGACTAGTGGTATTTCGCACTACAGTCGGTCTATTTCGCTTCATCACTACTAGGGATGACTCTTTAAGCTGTGTTTCTTGTTATTTTAACGTATTCACTGTCATGAAACTATTGTGAATGCTTAAATGACACTTTAGTAGTTGCTCATGTGCTGATTCTCGATCCTGTGCATACATGTTAGAGTTGTTGAGTCGGTCCTATCTTGCATCAGTTTGCACGCACTGTCACTTATTAGTAGGCCATTGCACTTAGTTTGTGTCATGTCCTAGCTGTGAGTCTTGTTTTCATGCCCACCCGTAGCAGTGCTGAGTACCACATCTCAGTACCATGTCGGAGTCTCAGGCAGATGCTCACGCGATGCCGGGGTGATGGAGAGGCTCAACTAACTCTTCTTCATATAGATCAGATGGAGCGCCGAGTAGAGGAAAGGTTTACCGAGTCAGAACGTACGGTCCAAGGGATGGCTAACCGCCTTGCTGTTTTGGAGAGATCGCCCGCCCCCCCACCTGTTCCAGTTCAGCCCCCTGACCCTAGAGATCCCCCTAGGGCGGATCATGTGTTGATCGGTTAGAGGACGACCATGGATACGATTCCTTTGGCGAGGTTGAAGGTGTCTATAGGCTATTGCCCGCACTCATGGGAGATTTGACAGGCAGTTAGATCGAGTGGGATGGGGATCGACGTCATTGTTGCTATCCTTTAGGTCGGGTGAGCGAGTTGATCGCGACGGTCGTGCAGATTGGGAGATGGATCAGGTAGGCCTCGACACCCGAGGGGTCGAGGTGATCCTGCATTAGGTCAGAGGAGATTAGGTGTCGGGAGGACCGAGAGGACTATGATGAATGGATGGCCCCATCGTTTTCAAGAAGATCAAGATTACCGGCGGATTGTTCGTGCTGACGCTCCCACCTTCGACGGGTCCTTGGATCCGAGAGTTTATCTCGATTGGGAAGCCAACATGACCGTTATTTTAATTGGATGGGGATGTCTGACGCCCGGCGCACCACGCTTTGCCATGATGAAGTTGATAGGCCAAGCGTAGACTTATTGGCTGATGTGAGGTCTCTTCTTGAGCAATGTGGGTTGGACCCATTGAGTCGTGGAAGACATGAAAGTCAAGCTTCGTGAGAAATATCTTCCCTCGACTTACCGACATCGCCTCATTGATCGTTGGCAGAACCTCACGCAAGGAACCGATCTGTTTCGGAATACATTGCTGAGTTTGATGAATACTTATTGAGGTGTGGGGCCCGTGGAGAAGCGCGCTGACTCTGTCTTAATTTAGGAAGGGTCTCTGTCCTGTGTACCAGCAGGAGTTGTTCCGCCAGCATGTGACGACCATCGAGCATGCTTATCAGGTCGTGCGTGAGGTGGAGCAATTCGAGCCGAGGTCTGGGTCACCCCCGCAGACTAGACATGCCCACCAGCGCCCGATGGATCAGCGTGTCGCTTCTGGGCTGCCCCCAAGGGGTCCCACCCTTCGATCTTTGGACCCCCCGTGTCATGACCCGTCGATTAGGCCCTGACCACCACCTCAGAGGACCCCGACCCCCCCCTTTTGCCCGCACCTCATGACCGTTCATTGTTGGGCGCACCCCCTATTAGGCGGGAGGATAGAGGGAAAGCCCCAGCTGTGGGTGAACCCTCTCGTGGCAGTGGGTCTCAGGATCGCTGTTTCAATGCCAAGGGATCGGTCACTTTGCTGCCCAGTGTCCGTCTAGGGCCTTGACTATAGAGGGTGCTCATCCTGAGGAGACCACCCCTGTGGTGCAGCATGTTAGCTATGAGCTGGGGATGACATGGCCGTCGAGTTTCAGGCTGAGGTGAGGCGACTTGCTACATTCACGCCGAGCATCTCCCGACAGACCATGAGGAAGATCCCCTTGATGAGAGTAGGCTTGGGGTTGTCCGATGCATCTTAGCTCAGCCTACTGAGTGTGATGATTGGCGCCGCACTTCCATTTTTCATACCTATATCCGTTGGATGGAAAGGTGTGCAAGGTGATCATTGATAGTGGAATTGCATTAATGCCATTTCTTCCCAGGCTGTCGCGCATATTGGGCTGACAGTGGTCGACCCCCCGCCCTATCGTGTCTCTTGGGTGGATTCTACTTCTATTCCGATCCGGACGATGTGCCACGTCCCAATCTCTTTCCCCCCATACTCTCAGAAGGTTTGGTGCGATGTCTTACCTATGGAGGTCGGGAGCATCATTTTAGGGAGGCCGTGGATATATGATGTGGATGCGGTCCTCTATGGCCGATCCAATATTTGTGAGTTTCTCTACGGCGATGTCCTCATTACCTTGCAGCCTTCCCGACCTGCACTTTGCCCCCTCAGAGAGTAGCCCGATCTAGTGCCCCCACCACCCCCTGTGTCCACTTATGAGCTTTCTTCCTCTACTGCCCTTGTTCCGTCCCGAGCTCCTACTGCTAGTCTCCCTCCTGCCTGTGGCCCGAGACCTGAGAGCACTTCTGTTGTCTCTAGTTCCACTTGGTCACGATGTAAACCTCTGTGGTGAGTCCTACACCGGCGAGGTGCGCGAGCACCACTACTATCTCTATTCCTGATGCACCACCTCCTGTGACCCTGCAGATGGTTAGTGCTCATGATCTTGGTCAGGAGCTTGAGGACTCTGAATGCCTCTATGTTTTGATGGTGAGGCCTGTTGAGGGCGACACGACGAGTGACACCCCCCTGAGGTGGCCTCCGTTTGAGGAGTTCCTTGATGTCTTTCCTGTCGATCTCCCAGACAGATTACCACCGTTGCGTGACATCCAACACGCCATTGATTTGGTTCCGGGACCCACTTTGCCCAACTTGCCCCACTTTCGCATGAGTCCAGCCGAGTTTGCAGAACTACGAAGGTAAGTTGAGAGCTCCTGAGGAGAGGTTTTATTCGGTAGAGTTTGAGCCCTTGCGCTGTCCCCGCATTATTAGCTCCAAAGAAAGACAACATTTGGAGGATGTGCGTCGATAGCAGGGCTATCAACCGTATCACGGTGAAATACGTTTTCCCATTCCCCGCTTGGATGACATGTTGGATATGATGGCGGAAGCTACTGTATTTTCGAAGATACATCTGAAGAGTGGCTACCACCAGGTTCGGATTTGACCTGGGGATGAATGGAAGACGACTTTCAAGACTAAAGATGGACTTTATGAGTGGTTGGTCATGCCCTTTTGGCTATCTAACGCCCCTAGCACATTCATGCGGCTCATGACCCAAGCGTTGAGACCCTTTATGGGAATTTTTTGGTCGTGTACTTCGATGACATCCTCATCTTTAGCCGCTCCAGGGGTGAGCACTTGGACCACCTTCGTCAGGGTGTGTCTTGTCTTGCGCTGAGAGTTTGTATGGTAACCTCAAGAAGTGTGCTTTCATGACTGATCGAGTTGTCTTCTGGGGTTCATTTTGTCTAGTGAGGTGTCTCTCTGCTGATCCGGAGAAGGTCAGGGCGATCACCGAGTGGCCTGAGCCTCAGTCCGTTCACGGCTGGTGCAGTTTCCATGGGCTGGCCCCTTTCTATCACCGATTTATTCGGGGATTCAGCACCATCATGACCCCGATCACTAATTGCATTTGGAAGGAGACTTTTGTCTGGACTAAGGCCACCGCCTCGGCCTTCCGTGACATCAAGACATACATGACCAAGCACCAGTCCTTCGATTGCCAGGTTTCTCGAAGGTGTTTGAGGTCTCCTGTGATGCCTCTGGTGTCGGTATAGGTGGAGTCCTTAAGTTAGGAGGGCCACCCTGTGCGTACTTCAGTGAGAATTGAATGATGCCAAGCTGAAGTACTCTACCTACGATAAAGAGTTCTATGCGGTGGTGCAGCTTTGAGATATTGGAAACACTATTTGCTGCTGCAAGAATTTTTCTTATGTGATTGGACCATTTTGTCGGTGTGCCTTTTTGTCGCTCTATTTTGTTTACACGAGGCCCTTCGGTTTCTCCACGCCAGAAGAAGCTAAATCCCAGCACAGTCGTTGGGTTGAGTTTCTTCAGGCCTACACATTCGTCCTTAAACATAAGGCGGTGTGGAGAACCGCGTGGCGGACGCGTTGAGTCGTCGTACTTTTCTCCTATCCCTTGTCAGCGCCGAAGTCATTGGTTTCGAGAGACTCCGAGAGGAGTATTCAGACTGTTCTGATTTTGGTCCGATCCACATTGCTCTTCAGTCTGGCCCCTCCAGAGAGTACTCTAATTATATCCTTCAGGAGGGCTACCTCTTCCGTGGTGGTCGGTTGTGTGTCCCGCGAACCTCTGTCCGCGACTTCTTGATTTGGAGCTCCATGCTGGGGGTCATGCCGGCCACTTTGGCCGAAACAAGACCATTGAGTTAGTTGAGTATCGCTTCTTTTTGGCCCAGTGTGAAGCGCGATGTGGCTCGCATTGTGGCTCACTGCCTCACCTGCGCTTTGGCCAAGCAGCGGAAGCAGAATACTGGCCTATACACTCCTCTTCCCGTGCCTGATCGCCCGTGGCAGGACGTTAGTATGGATTTCGTTTTGGGATTGCCTCGGACCGTCTGCCGGCACGATTCCATTTTTGTGGTTGTTGATAGGTTCTCCAAAATGGCCCATTTTATTCCCTGTTCTAAGACTTCTGATGCCTCTCGGGTAGCTCGTCTATTCCTTGAGGGCATTGTACGTTTGCACGGGCTGCCTAAGACCATTGTCTTCGACAAGGATGTGCGTTTTGTCAGCTATTTTTGGAAAATCTTGTGGCATCTTATGGGTACTAAGCTCAAGTTCTCCACTACTTATCATCCCCAGACCGATGGTCAGACAGAGATAGTTAATAGGAGCCTGGGTGATTTGTTACGTTGTCTAGTTGGGGAGCATGAGCGAGGTTGGGATCAGGTCTTACCACATGCTGAGTTTGCATATACAATTCGGTCAATAGGTCTACTGGCATGAGTCCATTTGAGATAGTCACTGGCTATAGACCTAGGGGACCCGTAGATCTTGTTCCTTTGCCCATTCTCATGCACGAGTGACAGAGTCTGCACAGTCCTTGGCCGAGCATATTAGGGGTCTGCATGATAGCATTCGTCATATTGAAATCAGTAATGAGCACTACAAGAAAGCGGCAGATGCACATAGGCGGCTACAGGAGTTTCATGAAGGTGATTACGTTATGATCAGGGTCAGACCTGAACTGCTTCCTTCGGGAGTCGCGAATAAACTGCAAGCTCGAGGGGCTGGGTTCTTTAAAGTGCTGAAGCGAATAGGAATGAACGCGTACGTTGTTGACTTACCACCAGATTATGGCTTCAGTTCCACATTTAATGTCTCAGATTTGGTAGCCTATAGGGACCCAGTAGTGATACCCAGTGAGCCTTTCGAGCCTACTTCCCCTCTTGTGAGTGATCCCGCACCTGAGCGTCCACTTCCGGCCTCGAGTATAGCACGGCGTGAGCTTATTGACTATATACTAGATGAGCAGGTTGTCACATCTAGGGACGGAGCCTTTCAGCGCTACTTGATCCGTTGGAGAGGCGACCAGCGACCGAGGACACTTTGGGTCACTCGAGAGGAGTTGCAGCATCTTGACCCAGATTTGTTGGAGAGATATCAGAGTGGCCAGGGTTCCTCCCAGCCGGGTAGGATTGGTGCGGACACCTGTGCACATGCCCGATTTGATCCGACACATGTTTATCGACGTCGTCGAGTGTCGAGCCGACGTCTCTTTGGTTAGGCGACACTCCACTGGACTTTTGAGGCCCCAACACATTTTGGGAGGGCCGAGACATTTTTTTGTTTAGTCCATTTAGGGCCCATGTGATGTTTTCTTATTTCTCTGTATTTTTGGTTCTATTTTTATGCTTATTTTAGGAGAAGGGCATTTTGGTAAATTTGTAAGCCCTGTCTCCTATTTATATGACATGTGCCTCCCTAGAGGAGATGATGAAAGATTTGAAAGAAAGAAAGTAAAACTTGCAGTGCAAGTTTCTTGCCTCCTCCCCCTCCTTCCCGCCTCCGTTTGCTGCCTCCTTCCCCCTCTCTGCTACTGTCCCCCATCATCTCTACTGTCCCCCGTCACAATGAGTGGAGAGGACTCCATTATTACAAGCGCATTATTCTTTTTGTCCCTTTCCAATGTGTCGTGAGAACCACGTGTTGGCTGGTGTGGGTTGGAAGGGATATCTTACGAAACACAGCATTTGAAACAAGTGTTATGAGAACACAGCATTTGAAGCAAGTGTTATGAGACACAGCATGTGATGTTTATTCAAGAGTATTTTGTGTAGTTAGGAATAGCTAGAACTGAATCATGGAATCCTGAAAGCAGATTCTTCATTTGATTCTTATTTGCTGATATCCCATTTTCATGCACTGTGATAAGTTGAATCTTCTATGCTAATTTTGTTTAAATGGGAATTTGGTTTCGTTTAATCATACAGTTTTTTTGAACACTACAGATTGCAATGGCAAATAAACTATCATTCCCTCCATGGCAGCTATAAATTTCCAGATTTGGAAGTTAACTTCCCTGATGGTAGAAGTCTTAAGCTACCATAGATTCTCTAAAGGCTGAAAATCTCACTAGTGAGGTGGCTAACCCAAGTGCATCACTTTTATGCTTGTCTTTTCGAGCAAGCTCTCAGGTTTGTGAGATTTGTTTTCTATGTTTTGTCTGTTTGAAATAAACTGTCTTTGGTTCACAAATAGCATGTTCTGTTAGAGATACTGTAGACTTTTATAATGTCAAAACTTTGATTCAAAGAACTCCGTTCTGTGTTTTGTTCTGTTGATGATGCTGCCTGTATAAATGTCTTAAAATGAGTGGCTGTATGGCAGACTTGAGGCTTTTGGTGAGCTATTTTATATGTACAGTGTGTCTTAAGTCTTAACTAGTTTTTGATTCCTTTAATATAATTTTCTGGTACCGTCCACTTCTAAAAAAAACCGTAGTTTTTCATAAGATGGTGAACTCAACTAGTGATACTCACTTCATGACTTTTTGCTCTTGATGCATATTTTGTTATTTTTAAAATTTATGTGAGTTTCAGTATAATCTATCTCCTGCATAAAAGGCTGACTGACTACAACTTGACTTCCATATAAGATGACAAGTCAGGCAATGTGCCAAAACACATCCACAATGTAGAAAGGGGAACAAGATGACTCACTGTGCATGTGGTGTACCTAGACATATTGATCTTCTGACAGCCATATTAAGTTTTTTTGGCAATGTCTTGGGAAAACAATAGCAAAAACAGGGCTACATACCAAATAATAGTTAAAAGTAAAACCATGCTTCCTAAGAGTATTAATTTTGTTATAGTATTATCTTCAAAATTAATACTTTAGAGTATAGAATATCTATTGGCATTGATACAATAAAGAGGATTAGGATGGCGATTAAAGGGACATAATAAAATAAAAAATGAAGGTGAGGAGATTTTATTTTAGACTCCCAAAGTCAGAGTTATATCATTTTAATAAAGGTTTAGACTTGGGGATGACTCTACACTCTTTGAACATAATAGTTTTAAATAGATATCATACAATGATATGACAATGGACACTATAAAGAAATGGTTCTGTGTGCACCTTACAATATTTTGAATGGCTTTACCTAGTTACATTAGTACCTGGCACCCGCAGATGTACCTCAGGGGACTAGCCACCACACCAGTTTAGTCTAGGACTTAGTTTATCTAATATACTATCACTGACATGCTCAATATAGGATACTGATAATGTTATTGAATTATTTCTCCTGGCCAGTAAGCAAGCAAAGAAGTAGGCAAGCATCCTGTCTAAATGTGTCTTATGATGTGAGGTCTGGCTTAATGAGGTCTTCCCTTTTGCTGTCCTGGTAACTAGAGTGGCATTCTCTCTTGCCATGAGGTCCATTTCAGGTCATTTTTAAAAAGGCTTGCCGCCTAGTGGTATGCATTTGACTGTAGGTTAAAGAACTTGCTGACAAGGTTGGCCGTAAAGCTGCTGTATATTGGACACATCCTGATGTGGTATGATACACTGATGCGGTCTGATATCAATTCCACTGATTTGGCTCAATTGCACTGTTTTCTGCCGGAAAACAAGGTTTCCATGAAAGATTCTTGAATTTTAAGTTTTAAAGGATAAAATCAAGGAACAGATCTTTTTATATGGTGTTTGGAGCATTACTGTCATATTAAACAAAGGCTTATACCTCATCATATAAAAATTTTGTACACCATAAAGGATATTAACTCGTGCTTCATTAATTTTGTTCATTTCATATCCAAACCATGATCAAAAGACCATACATGAGAGATGAGTCAAGGCGATAAGCAAACACATTGATTTAAGTGTCTTGTATCGTATTGGTCCAATCTGACCCCACACAATACTGAATTGCTCTGCTTCAGTCCAATTCACTAGTGAAACAGTCTGGAATGGTCCAATGTATATCGAGCTTAATAAAGGCCTGGTCGAGATGGACAGTGTCATCTATTGTAAAGCTGTGATGTGGGTATGATATGTCTGTTATGGACAGTGTCATCCAATTTTGTAAACAATGCTTGCTAAGTTGCTATTATGTATGATATGCTTGCTGAAAAGCTGAATGTCTGAAAATTGAAATGGGTAACAAGAGTACAAGACTGAGTGAGACATTGAAAAAAATCTATCCTTTAAATAAGAGAAGAATATACAACTCTGGTGTTTCTCCCCTATTAGGTGGAGCCACCCTCCCACTCACCGTCTCTCTCTTGGTCTCTGTTAGTCTTCTTTAGGTCTTTCAAGTTTGATGTTCTGTTTTCTTCATCATGTCACAGCCACACACAAAGACAATGAGATGATAATTAAAACAGCAGAAATTTCCAATCCTAATGAATTCTTGCTCAAACAGGGGAGTAGGGGTGTAAACGGAACTCGATATTCCGATATTCCGACCCGATTCCGATAAAAATTATCGGTTTCGGAATCGGAAAATGATACCAATAGCTTATCGGAATCGGTATCGGATATTCCGATAAGCTATCGGAATCGGAATCGGAATTGAAAAATAATCGGAATCGGAATCGGTATTGGTTATTCCGATAAATTATCATAAACTCAAAAGATAAAAATATGGTAAACACCTTAGTTTATCGGAATTTCGGTTCCGGTAATGTTATCGGAATCGGAACGGAATCGGATTAACCATTCCGATTTTATCGGAATCGGAATCGAACCATATTTTGGTTATCGGAATCGGAATCGGAATCTGTGTTTCCGGTTCCGAACTCGACCCGTTTGCAGCTCTACAGGGAGTTTTCATTACACAGTTTTGTCATTCTTGTATGCTGCTAGAATGTGGTGGAGTCTGTTTTTATGGAATGGAGGTGGTATCTTTTGGGCAGAATGATTATCTGATTGTGTTGTCTTTGGGATTGAGGAATTTCTCTTCCTTAGTTGCTTGTACCATGTCTACTTTTTTGTCTTTTTACATAAAATTGAAAGGAAAATAGATCACTTTTCAAAAAGGAACTATTCATGTGATCCATTCTGTCTTTTCTTCCGGTTGTTTTTGCTGCCATATCTGTTGGAAACAACTTTAATTTTTTAATGGACATGCTTTCTGTTGCAAATGGAGATCATTTGGCTGTACTTACTGATTTTTTTCTTATTTAAACAGTGATGACTGAATCATGGAGTGAACCTTTCGTGAATGCTTTTAGTGCTTCAGGAAAGATTCAGATATATGAGGTTAGTTCCATTACAGACATTATTAGATGTCATCATTTTTCCATGTGAACTTTGTTTTAAATCATACACAACATTTTCCTGGAGTCCCAAAATACATTGAAGTTTTTCATCAGTATTTTCATATTTCTACCATCTCTTTATTAATGAAAGCAAGGAGCATGTTTGATGTCTGTATGTTTTATCATCAAGGAAGGATATTATGCTATGCAGATCTTTATTGTATCATGTTAGTATGTTACTGCAACGTATTTGCTCCTACCTCTTTTTGCAGATAGTTTAGCTTTTCATTAAATGCTTCCCGTCAGCTTCTCCATCACCAACCCATCAAGAACCATACTATGGAACATGAAATGATTGATGACAGTGCCCGTAGCTTGGGCTGCAGTACTTTGAACGGGCCACAATTTTTGGGGTCTTGCCCCACCTACAAGCTCTTATGGATTAGTACAAAGATACAAAGAATCAGATATCAAAAATAAAGAAGATTGAAAAGGAGGTAAGAGAACCAAACGACCAAGAAGATGCTGAAGGAAGAACTGAAGATAAAATAAAAATACAAGTAAAGCCCTACAGAGATTATAGGCAAAAGAGGTGGAAGGAGGAAAGGAACAAAAAAAATGAATCAAAGGAGTAAAGATTCTGCACTTGTGCAATTTGGCAATAATCTTTGATGCTTGTGTCAGTGTTATAGTATTACTTTTTGCTCCCATGGGATAGTTCATAGCCCTTTGACAGAGTGATGTGGCACAACAATGTTCGGTGGAGGAAAAGGCAGAGAACAGAGAGAGAGCGGGGGGAGGAAGAAGAAGAAGAAGGGTTTTGGGGCTTCCACCCTGGGGATTCCACCCCACTGTAAAAAAAAGACAAGAAGGCTGCGCACAAGCTGTCTTCAAATCTTCATTAACCCCTCAAACAGGATATTACACATTATTTATAGTGAGGGAACCCTAATGGTCCTCACTAATACACCCATAGACTAAAATACCCTCAAGCCTAAAAATAGGTCCAAATTCGGACCCAAAAATACACAGAAAATAGAAAGAGCTCTAATGGGCCTCATATGGGCCTTATTACATCAACTAAATGCCCAAACTCATAAAATAAACATGCTAGTGGCCTGAAAGCAAGTTGCCAAGCCAAATGGACGCCGTTGTCACTGCTCGTCGCCTCCGTCTGGGTAAACTTGGACCTGGTTGGCCCGATCCCAGGCTTGTATGTCCCCACCACAGAGGTTTTGCTAAATAAAGTTCATGACGACGACAAACATCATCAGGAAAATTTCTATAATTTGGGTTTACATATGGATCTAAATAAAGTTCACGACAATGATAA
>JACBKR010001895.1:0-38854 GCA_014218235.1 Colocasia esculenta | reverse complement strand
CCGACCTCAGCTGGTGTTGAGGTGAGACTGTGCGTACTGTGGAGGTCTTGTGGTGTGACTCTCCACGTGTTGTGTGTTATTTATACTCGTACCGTGTATTTCTAGTTATGGTTTGGTTTTACGGTGTTGGCTGGTTTGTTGCCAATCCCGATGCTCTGTGTGTGTTGGTTAGCCTGTGAGACCATAGCCTAGGCAGTATTTTCCGATGAGGCTTGTGGTTGATGAGTATTTTAGTTGAAGGCTGGACTAGCGGTGTTTAGCTAGTCTTGAGTTTTCCCTTTACTTTTGTAGGACTGGGTTTAGCCGATGTTTTTTGATCAGTTGTATTTAACATGCTTGTGTGTGCATGTTATGTCTCAGTTGCCGGTGTTGCCAGTGCCCCTTTGGGGTTGAGGTCTCTCGTGTGGTTGTGGTTCTTTGTGGGAGGTCCCTACTGAGCCAGTGACGTGTTGAGGCTCACTCCCTTACAGTCTATTTCGTGTTGGCTGACTTCGGCATGGTTTAACGCAGAGTAGTGCAGACTTGTACCACCAGCAGTAGAGTAGTTGAGTCGTATGAGCTTCTGCTCCCTCGGGGTATGCCCTAGGTAGTTGTACTCTTTAATGGACATGTAATATTATAATGTGGACAATTGTACATTGTGATTTACAGTTATATACACTTGTACTTTCCTGTGTTATATACTATAATTATGGTCTTTTATATTCGTACTGGACACGTGTTTGTTGATATCCCTGCGAGACTTCAATCCGATCGCGGGAGGCGGATCTGGATATGGACCCATATTGGGTATAGATATCCAGGGCCGTTACAGTTGGTATCAGAGCAAATGGTCCAGTTAGAATATGAAAAGACATTTAGGTATAATGTCCCAATACATAGATTAATGTCCACTACTGGTAGTAAGTCTGCAGTTTTGTGTGGTGTCAAGTTTTTGGTGTGAGTTTTTGACACATAGATCGTGTGTTTCTGCTTGTTAAGCTGACAAGTGTTGGCAGTGTTGAGAAACAGTGTAGGTTGTGGTGAGAATTGTGTGGTTTTGCCACTAGTGTGCCAGTGTGCAATGAAAGAACAACTGTTTAAATGTCCTTAGTTATAGAAATTGAAGATTTTCGAGAATTCAGATATGAAACCAGTAAGGATGTTATAGTAAGAACCAGAGTTGGTAAAGACAGGTAAGAGGTAATAATGGGACAGTATGGTAAAGAAATAGTGTTATTGACGGGAATAGCTTGTGTTATGATTGTTATAATGTCTGGATTATGGTCAAGAACTTTGGTTGAGGTAGTTGAGTAATGAAAAGTGCAGTGAGAGCAGCATTGTAATGTGGAACAGTATCTATTTAATTAAGGATTGTGATTAAGGAATTCAGTAAGGGTAACCATTGTATCTGAGATCTGTGCTAGCTAGCAAGTGTTAAGAGTGGTTTGAATGATCATGTGATAAGGTATTGGTAAGCAGACGATCAGAGATAGCAGAGGGTTGAGAATATATTGTAATTGTGGATAATTGTACAATGTGATTTACAGTTATATACATTTGTACTTCCTGTGTTATATACTGTAATTGTGGTCTTTTATATTCATACTGGACACGTGTTTATGATATCCCTTGCGAGACTTTGGTCCGATCGCGGGAGGCGGATCTGGATATGGACCCATATGGGTATAGATATCCAGGGCCGTTACAGTTTTACTTACCGTTTAAACCTTGTAAATGGTGACGACTTGTCCGTCGCGATTTAAAGGCCAACCCGAGGCTATTTTATGAGCTATACAGTAACCATATGCATGCATTACTGTCATATCATGTCGAGTAGTTATTCAATGGCCTAAAGTGAACAACCTACATGGAAGCCATAGAGAATAAACATCTATTCTAAGTGTTCTAATTGATTGTTTGACTCCATCTACATGTGATTGATATGAGCTAAAATCTCCCTTATCCATAATTGAAAAGTGATTATATGCTAAAAATACAGCAACCATGTGATAGATTGAATTGCATACATGTCATGCTTAATTGTTATACGCTTTCTGTTTTGTTTCAAACTGATGGATTTGGATTGAGACATGCTCTACATGTCACATTGCACATATAGACAGCCCTTTCTTGAGGGATTGGAAACTCACGACCGTCCATTCGTATCGACAGTCTAGTGACCTTTCTCTCAAGACCTCCGTAAATCTCCGTACTCCGTGGATTCCCTCATGGAGACCGAGTTGGTTATACCATGAAGTACCCAGAAGATAGAATGCACTTCTCTTCTTATCATCTTCTCATGAGAGTAATTTGACATTGACACTATGCCATTAAGTGTAAAGATTGAACTAATGTAATTAAGCCTTATGCTGCCGAAATTTACTCAGGATCATTTACCTTGTTCTCTATAATCATTGACATGATCTTTAGTACATACTGTTCATGATTAGAATTCGTGTTGGCCATAAATGAATGAATGGAATTATCATAACCATTTGGAACTTCGGTTCACAACCATGCCTGTGCAAATAGGGCCCAATCTGGTCCTGGAGGAGCACCCCAAAATACTTATAATCGTGAGAGTATATGCCATTGAGGTGTCTGGAAATCACCTAATTGAATGCAGATAATTGATCTGGGTAATTTCCACACTATTATTGAATGATTGATTGGACTGTTTATGTGAAATGGCCAAATTTATTGTACATGTCATCGTATATGAACCCATATGTCGTTGTCCACTGAAATTGTATGGAATTCAACTTGAGATATCTATTGTATGCTACATGTTATTGAATCTCTTCCATGAAAATGATCGTAGTGTCTCCTTCTCATTGTTAATCGTTCCGTCTCACATGAGAATTGTCATGGCAATTGTTACCGAACCATCCTCGTATGGTTATAGCTTGGAGTTGTTACTATCGTTATTGTCACAAGTATTGCATGATAGTATCTTACTTGTTAACATGTTAATTAGTAAAGCATGCCCGCACCATGAGATATAAATCCTACTGGGTGCTAGTGCGCTCACACCTGTTTTCCCAATATTTTCTAGTGAAGATTATGATAACTAGAGAATGCTGGGAATGGCGAAGAGTGAAGAGTTTCTCCAATGTCCATCCATGTCACGCAGCAAGATTAGAGTTCAGAGTTTGTAATAGTTAGTTTTTTTTATTGAGTCAGATGTACTTGAAATACAATATTAGGCCTATGTTTGGCTCTGGTGATTGTAGGTTTTAATTAATTAGTTGATTGGAAATGAATAAAGAGTATTTGACTGACAATATTATTGTCTCATGTCTTGTGTTATACTTATTGTTACTCCGAATTACTCGACTGTGATACTCATACTCGTATCGTTCACGCATCCCGATATTTATTCCACTGCTAAATGTCGGGGCATGACAGTTGGTATCAGAGCCTAGGCTTTCCCTTAAGTCTAGGCAAACAGGAAATTGTTAGCTTAATCAAAACTAAATCCCTTGTGTCGACTTATCAAAAATCAACAGTGAGATTAGGGTAGAAACACTGGCTAGTCATTTAGTTAAATTAATTTGTGATAATGTTAACATCTAATGAACATAATGTGGTTATCTTGAAGGATTGCAATGGCCCCTGCACCGAGAAAGAGACTTACAGAGGATGATCAACACACTGACTCAGGCACTGTTACAGGTCACCTCAGGGTAGAGCTGAAACTTAGGGAGTCTCCACAGGAATTTCCGGAGTATGAACCCACCCAGATTTCGGGGTAGCATTGATCCTGATGAGGATGAGCACTGGCTCAAAGAAATAGAGCGTGTGTTCCGCGTGAGGATGCAAGAATGAGAACAAAGTTACTCTAGCTACTTATTAGCTAGAGAGGGAGGTGCGTGCCTGGTGGGAGTCAATTGAGGCTACACTAGGAGATGCCCGGCAACTTGGGTACAGTTCAAGGAGTACTTCAACAACATGTACTTCTCAGACAGAGTACAAGAGAGGAAAGTGACGGAGATCACCAATTTGAAGCAACAGAGTCTGTCTATAGCTGAATACGAGGCCCAGTTCTCTAACTGGCTCGTTATGCCCCACACTTGATCCAAACCAGGCGGTTGAAGGCCAAGAGGTTCATGAGCGGTCTGAGGCTTCAGTACATCACACAACTGGGACCGATGGATTTGCAAACCTATCCGAAGATGGTAAGAAAGGCACTCCTACTAGCAGATTCTTTAGCTATTGCTGAAAATATCAAAAACGTATGCTGAAGAGGGACAGGGATCGGTAACCAAAAGCCACCAACTGTGGTTGGAACAAAAAAGCCGATTGTCAAGTAGGAACCAGCATGAAGAAGTACAGGGATGGAGGTTATCAACAAGCGCCCATCAACTGGGAGCCATGCAAACACTGTGACAAGGCTAGTCACAGGTCAGAAGACTGCTGTAAGGCACTGGGAAGGTGCTTCCGCTACAGAAAGTCAGAGTCATAAGATCTCTAACTGTCCGTGTATGATGAATCAGACACCGACAAACCTCAGGAGGACAAAGCGCCAGGGTAGGCTGCAGGCGTTGCAAGAACCAACTACATGAGAGGAAGGTGGTGTGATTTAAGGTACCCTTACTAGTCTATCCCATTCTGCATTTGTTCTATTTGATACGGGAGCTACTCATTCTTCATATCCTAAACATTTGTTGATACCTTACTTGTAAAATCCGTCCTAATGAAATCTGGAATAGTTGTGTTAACCCCCATTGGTCCCCTGCACCAAACTTAAACCATTTTCCATCTAGTGAGGTGTTGATTGAAACTCAAATCTACCTGTAAATTTAATGCATGGAATGAAGGGTTATGATGTGATACTAGGAGCAGACTGGTTGTCTGGACATGGGGCTAGTGTCAACTGTAAGAAAAGTCGGATAACTTTAGTCAACCCCAAAGTTAGTGTTCTCAGGAGATAGAAACCGTAGGAGACTATCCCCTCATCTCTGCACTACAAGCCCAAATGATGATGAGGAAAGTTGTATAGCCTTTCTAGGTGCTGTTATCATCACGAAGAAGGAAGTCAAGATCGAGAATTCCTATTATCAGCAAGTATGCTGATGTATTCCCTGAAGACTTACCTGGTATACCTCTTGAGCGAGAATTGATTTTACCATCGAGTTGATCCCTGAAGTAGCACCAGTATCTAGGGCACCTGCTAGAATGTCCTCCCGGGAATTGAAGGAACTAAAGGAGCAATTGATGGAACTGCCAAGAGAAGGGTTTATTCGACCAAGCACATCACCATGGGCTGCACCGTGTTCTCTTTGTCAAGAAGAGGAGGGGGGGCGGATGGTATGTTGTTGCATAGACTACATGCAACTGAATCAATTAACAATCAAGAACAAATATCCCCTGCCATGGATTGATGAGTTATTTGATCAACTGTTTGGAGCTAAATATTTCTCTAAGATAGATCTCAGGTATAACCCGACCACCTTATACCGGTATGATTATACCATCCCCATCGGTACAAGGACGTCATTACAGTGGGATAAATAACCCAACTCTAGCTGATAGGTTGATATGTACGTGGATAGCAAATGAAGACATCAGAATTAAAATAAATAACTCAAATTTATTCCATCATCATCACACATTCCACAGTCTATATAGTAAGATAAGTAAAGACAATGTCCACATTATTACAAATATAAAATAACTACATTGTCTATAACATTGGTCCATGCAAATAACTATTTAAGCTATGAAAGGGAAAAGTACAACTACTAAGTGCTCCCCAAAAGCTACTCCTCCAAGATATCGTCCTTCGCTATGCCTTCCTCCAAAATGGGAACACCTGTCTCACCTATACGCTGAAGCAAGAGTAAGTCTAAAAGACTCAGCAAGCAAACCCAAGTCTCAACTCTAAACACATATCACACACTGTTAACTATTGCACAATGGAGAGAACACATACTATCTTTTCACAATAAGGCATTACATGACTCATGCTTAAACAATCATCAACATACCTAGACCACTTAAATATGCTTAGATTAACATGATTTATCCATCCAAATATCATCCATTTCATGATACATTTCTACAACTAGAGCATAGATTTAAGCACAAGGTTAAACAACCTAGCATGATAACTATTCACTTTTCACATGCACTTTTCATATTATTGCACATTTTATTTTCTATTTTAATATAAATAACTCCCATTACACATGATTTCACATTTTATAACATGATTGAAGAATTAACATAGTCAAGTTGGTTGGCAACAATAAACACTTATAGCATGGAGCCTAACATTCTTACATGTATTTATCACATTCATAACCACACTTTACTTGCTGTTTTGTCATGAATTAAACTCATTACATGGAATTAGATTTATTCGCACGTTATCTTATTCATTAGTAATTTCCACATGTTCCTTTTATGTTGCATAATTCACATGTCTTCATATGTAGATTCACATACACTACTATATGAAGATTATAAACTACATGACATGATACTAAACATGATATAGCATTGAAGTATTTTAATACAAAAGTATAGACATTTGCATTATTATATTGGTTTCACATGAAGTTACACTCTCATTCATATTCACTCTCCCTTACATATATTTTACACATTTTTCACATTGTTTATTCTACACCTTCACTTGTTACATGTCATATCATTTGCACTCATCACGTGCCACATTCACATATTACCTTACACTTTATTCATAATATATTGCTTAAATTGTCTTGACACATAGTCCTAACTACGTTCTAGAGGACGCACGCACCCATATCTCATAGCACATAGCTCATCTCATAGCACCATATCGCATCTCATAACACGTATCCGCCACCTAGGCAATGTAGTGGTGAATCTTGGTAACTACGCAGACCGGGAGAAGCCCTCTCCACCCTATCTAGTGTACTTGTCCACCTCCAGGTTTTCATCCTAATGCCCTTAGGATATACTTTTCACACGTTGAGCCTTCCATAGGAACTTTTCTATGGTACAACTCTCGAACCTCTAGTGTAGCAGTGTCAATCTCGACCCAATTATTATAGATCACTTTATCACATTTTGTCACATCATTTCATTTTCACATGTACTATTTAGTCATTCTTCATGCATTGTTTCACAATTGCACATGCCTCATTAACCTAACATGATACTACTGTTTTCAGTAATAAACAACTCATATTACAGTTCTAGACATGCTGTTAATTCTTGAATTACACAAGATTAGATTTAACATATCCAATAGGATAATCCCAGGTTTTACTAATAATTACACTGCTGTCATCAAGTATTCCAATTTTTTATCACAGTTATTAACAATAAATATATCACATATTCAATTTCCAATTTTTTGAACAGTAAATATAATTTTCTACAATTAATCTAGATTTCAGACATATTCATTAAAATATCATTAGACATGGTACATATTAACCATGGTTGAGTGTTACAGTTTAGAAACCTAATATCAGTCTTCAATCTATCATATAAAATTTATGAAACTTAACTTACGAAAATCTATTATACAAGATTAAACATGCTCATATTACGCTCATAACTCAATTACTAATTTTAATAATTAACACAATTAACATAAAATCAGTGAACCTCATGATAGACTAAGACTGCATATGACCACACATAAATTTTACAGTATGTACATATACTCGAAATCAAATACACTCTAAAGAGATCAACAGTGCATTTTCAGAACTCTGAAGAACTTAACTACACAGGATGTGGCCGCCTACAGTACTGCACAATCTAGTGCCATCAACACCAGGACTTGTGGCAAGGGATGTTGCCGCCAACGTCCTCACAGCATACCATGCAGATAGCACACAAAACAAGGGGAATTTGGAGGTTCCAGGACTCGAGGAAAAATCCGTAAAAATCCAAGACTTAAGGGGACATGTGTAAGGTTGATATCCATAGGTTACTTACCTCTAAATAAATATAAGATGATCAAACTTTGTCGGTGAAGCCCTCCTCGGCCCTGCCAAGATGGTGCTCGAAATCTCCTTAGATCTGATTCTTCTGTTGATGCAGATGGTTCCTCGGAGTTGGGAGTGCTTCTCCTATGTGTAGACTATCTCCCATTTGTGTAGTCCCCAGAGAACACCCTTCAATCGCCAGATCCCGCCCTCCAAAGAGCAAGCTTTTCTCCAAAGGTGCTAGGGTTTCATCACCAGGCCAAAAGACTTCCCTTCGCCCTAGGTGAGTGTTTTATAGACTTGGGGGGTTGGGGTATGCAATAGGCAGGTTTACTATGACTTAATATGGGTTTCCTAATCTGGAACCGAGCAAAACGCGAGCATTAACAATTATGGGACCGTTACACAGGAGGGAACTTGACGTTAACATCGTTTGTAGTCAACAGGGGTTGGCGTCCAGGCCTTGTGCCGCCAACAGTGTACTTGGCGTCCATCGATCTGGACGCCAAGCCCTGTGTTTGGCAGTCAGCGGCAATAGATCCTACCGCCAACAAGACAGTTCCACTAGAACACAACCATGCATTAAAATAAATGCACAAATACACCACACCAATTTTAATATGTGCAAATAATTATACATACCTTCACCATATAAACTACATGCATTACATAATATTTATTTAAATATAACTTGCACTAATCTTAATTAAAGATAATATGTACAAATAACATACATTTATACATATGTATATACACTCTACGTGATTACATGCATTATGTGTGAACATATAAATACAATGTGCTCATCATTAGTTAGATACTACATGTACATTATTATTCAAGTACCCACACATCATAACATTTATCATGCTTAAAAGTAGATAGATATCATTTTAACAAGATTAACGTATGTATGTATACATATACACATCATGGTTACATACACATGCATGGAAATAATTAAATATAATAGGCATATCAATAATTATAATACATGCTCATTTAAATATATTGCATGCACGGAAATAAACTCACAATTGCTTACAAGATGTATGATAATAACTTCTTACTATATCCACAACATATACAATATGCATAGAATTAACATATAACATGTATAATAATTAGATAAAGCATACACATCAATATATATATATATATTATATATATATTATATATATATATATATATATATATATACGTGTACGAAATAACTCACATGTACTTACAACATATAGCAATATTTACCTATCATATGCACAATGTCATTTAAGTACTATACATATACTATAGACAACTTAATGTGTATAGGATTAGATAGTTAGATATCACATGTATAAATTAACACACATATATACATATGTACAAAGTATTATTGCATACAATATCTGTGGGATAAGTAATATGATTTACATATCAATAGTTAATAATATGCTGGTTTCTTTAAGATGCAATATGCAATATGTTAACTAAGAAAATCTATACAACAAAATTTAATTCTTGCATATGCACACTTAAATTGACATATTATAAATATATTACACACGTATACAACGTAGTTATGTACATTATGCATGAAATAGATAAATACAACATGCACATCGGCAATCAGATTAAACATGCACCACATTACTTAAGTATAATATGCCTAGGACTTTAGTAAACACAATATGTACAAAATTAACTAATTGCCTATTCTTGCATAAAATAACATATATATATATGTATGCTCATGAGGAATATAGAAATTGTAATATGCACAATTGAATACACATGCTATATGCACAACAAGTAAATACACATGCACAATATAAAATGAAATAAAATTCGGGGTCTCACATCAGGTCCGGCTATCATCAATTGAGGATCAAAGGAGAAGATATACACAAGGCAGCCTTCTGAAGCAGGTACGAGCATTATGAATTCATTATTATGCCTTTTGGACTAACAAATGCTCCTACAGTTTTCATACAACTGATGAATAGTATTTATCGCACATACCTCGATAATTTGTGGTGGTGTTCATTGATGATATATTGATCTATTCCAAAACAAAGAAGAGCCTGAGGAACATTTGAGGATTGCATTACCATTTGAGGGATAACAAATTGTACGCCAGATGAGTAAGTGTGAGTTTTGGCTAGAAGAGTATTCTTTTTTGGACATGTGGTAACCAAGGATGGTATCGCTGTTGATCCATCAAAGGTAGAGGCCGTATTGAAGTGGAAAGACCACAAGCGTCACAGAGATCAGAAGTTTTCTGGATTAGTAGGGTATTATAGAAGATTCCTAAAGGATTTCTCAAAGATTGTAGTGCCATTAACCAAGTTGACCTGGAGGAAAATCCATTTTGTTGGACTAATAAGTGTGAGGAGAGCTTTATACTTGAAGAGTGTCTGACTTCTGCTCCTATCTTGCCCTACCCACTAAAGAGGGAGGGTTTGAAATCTATTCATATGCTTCTGGAATAGGTCTAGGATGTGTCCTAATGCAACAGGAATAATACCTATGCTCGAGACAGTTGAAACCCATGAAGCAAATTATCCCGTACATGATTGGAATTGGCACCCGTAGTGTTCACCTTGAAAATATGGAGGCACTACATCTAAGGGAACAATTTAAAGTCTTCTCTGACCACAAGAGCCTGAATATCTCTTCTCACAGAAGGAACTCAAGATGAGGCAAAGAAGGTGGTTAGAGTACCTCAAGGACTTTGACTTTTCCATTCAATATTACCCAGGAAAAGCCAATGTAGTGGCAGACGCTCTAAGTAGATAGCTAGGAGCCTTGCTAGCTAATATGATGTTGGTGAATGGAAGTTGCCAGAACATTTTGCAAGCCTAAATTTTAGACATGGGAACGAAGGAGAAACAAGTGGTGATTTCTAATATCAAAATACAGTCCGATCTATTATCTAAAATCAAAGAGAAGCAAGGGAGATCCCTTCTTAGTGGAAATCAAGGAGAAGCTAGAGCAAAGACCGGATTTCTCTCTAGCATCTGATGGGAGAATATTATTCCAAGGCAGAACATGTGTCCCTGATCATGGGGAACTCAGAAGAAGCTGTTAAATGAAGCTCATCAGTCAAGTACACAATTCATCCTGAATCGACAAAGATGTATCAAGACTTGAAAAGTCTTACTGGTAGCCGAATATGAAGAGGGAGGTGGCCGACCATGTGGCATATTGTTTAACATGCATGAAGTCAAGGCTGAGCATTTTCCACTGGCCGAGTGGATTGCTACCACTAGAAATCCCCAAATGGAAGTGGGATAGCATCGGTATGGATTTTATCATGAGAGTGCCCAGGACTAGAGGTGGTAATGGATGCAATTTGGGTAATAGAAGACCGATTGACTAAGTCAGCTCATTTCTTACCAATTAAGAGCACATGGACAGTAGATGTGTTGGCAACACTCTATGTCAAGGAAGTGTTTAGATTGCATGGGTTCTATCTACTATAATATCTAATCGGGACCTAGATTCACTTCACACTTCTGGAAGAGTTTAACAAAGCAGCATTGGGCACCAAACTAAACTTTAGCACTCCTTTTCATCCTCAGATGGATGGACAAACTGAAAGAACAAATCAGATAGTGGAAGACATACTCGTGCCCTTGTGCTTGATTTTAGGGGATGCTGGATGACCAGTTGTATCTAATGGAGTTTGCATATAACAATAGCTATTAGGCAAGTATCAAAATGGCACCGTTTGAAGCCTTATATGGTAGGAGTTGCAGATCACCCCTTTGTTGGAAGAGGTTGGAGACAACCAATGGGTTGGGACCCGACTTAGTCGAGGTGATTGTCAGAAAGGTTCAATTGTTAGAGAACGTCTGAAGATAGCACAGTCAAGGCAGAAAAGTTATGCAGACAGAGGAGAAGGGATCTGGAATTCCAAGTTGGTGACCATGTTTCTTGAAGGTCTCACCTTCAAGAGGAATTCAAAGATGGGATCAAGGGAAAGTTGAGTCCCAGATTTATCGGACTTTTTGAAATTCTAGAAAGGGTTCGTCAGGTAGCTTACAGACTTGCACTACCTCCACAACTGCAACTGCACAACGTATTCCACATATCCATGCTGAGAAAATATATGTTTCAATGCCGACCATGTAATTAGCCATGAGGACTTGGAGATTCGAGAGACCTGACTTATGAGAGAAACCATCAAGCTATTAGATCGAAGTTACAATGACTCAGGAATCGTACCATACCTATGGTGAAGGTCCAGTGGAGTCGAGAAGGAGTTACCAATGCTACCTGGGAAACAGAGGAAGAAGAAGAAAAAACCACTCGGAATAATTCTCAGGTATGATGCTATATCATCGTGTATAAATTTGGGGACCAAATTTTCTTAAGTGGGGGAGGATGTAACCCTCGGAAATTTAAATGATTTAAAATATATAAAAATAGTAATAAAAAAATGGTGAATAGAAATAAAATAAAGTCATGGTTAAACTCCCCAAAAAGTGAAATCACCTATTTAAATTATTTTGGGCCAAGACAACTCTATTTGGGCCAAAGAACAAAGCCCAATGATATTAAACCCAAAAATTCATAACCATAATTGTGTAGAAAATAGAAAGGCAAATTAGGGTTAAAACATAGGTGATTAGCCATGAATGGCAACCCAATTCGTACCAGCCATGTTAGGTGTTTTCCTAATGGCATTCCTACTTCAAATGGAGGAGAACCCCCAAACTTAGAAGAGGCCAAGCAAAACTGCAACCCTCTTTCCTAGTCTCTTTAGGACTTGAAATTACCCTAAACATATATAATCATCATAAGACTAGTTGGGGAAGGTTACCATTGTGTTGGGGTCGTGTGGAGGCGAGCTAGGGCACTAGAGGAGGAGGAGAACGGCCAAGAACTGGAGCTTCTTCCCCAACAATCCTCTGTTGTGACTTGTGCATTACCAGTCCTAGATCTACACAAAGGTAGGTGTTCTCGGGGCTTAAAGTAAACATTGCACGTACCAATGGAAGAGCATCGAGTCTATTTTTATTTGCATGCATTTTCCCCAATTTTTATGAACCATGTGAATCATATTAAGCGTTTTTCCAAGAGTCGCGCATGAATAGGGCTTTATGTGTTCTTCTCTGTTTCACGCAACCTGAGGCCCGAATTTTGTCAAAAACCAATCAGTGATTCTCTTCTACTTGTTGTCTTAGACACTTTTCATGTTCAGAGTTTTGTCTAAAGATCGCTAGATTTCAAGTTATAAGTCTATCATGAAGGTTTGTAGTTGTTTCTGATTTTCGGGTTGAACCCTAAAATGCGACCAGTTCAGCGTCGCATATTAGGCACTGATTCATGACAGGTTAATCCATCGTGATTACCTAAAAGGCGACAACCTATGTCGTTGTAGTTTAGAACCCATTCTGACAGGATCTGACTACATCAGACTATGTGCAACATCATTTCAGTGCATCCAAGAACGCGACCATGTATGCTGTCGCGATTCGCTTATTTTCCCACCCTTGGGTTTCGTGTTCAGTTCGTTTTTAGAAGGCTTGCATGAAAACATCGCATTTCTGCAACGATAATCGATCCCTTTATCGATTGCCTAAATGCGTCAGTGTAAACCGTCAAGATTCTGGACCGATGGCCATGAACGCGTCAGTGTGAACCGTCGCGTTTGTAGACCGAATCGATGGGTCGTATCGATTACTTCTAATGCGATCGTTAGACCCTTAGTGATTTAGATGACTGTCTGTGACTGTTTTACTTACCATTTAAACCTTGTAATGGCGACGACTATGTCCTTTGCGATTTAAAGGCCAACCCGAGGTTGTTTTAATGAGCTATACAGTCAACCATATGCATGCATTACTGTCATATCATGTCGAGTAGTTATCAATGGCCTAAAAGTGAACAACCTACATGGAAGCATAAGAATATGAACATCTATTCTAATGTTCTAATTGATTGTTTGACTCATCTACATATGATTGATATGAGCTAAAATCTGCCTTGTCCATATTGAAAAGTGATTATATGCTAAAAGTACAGCAACCATGTGATAGATTGAATTGCATACATGTCCATGCTTAATTGTTATAAGCTTTCTATTTGTTTCAAACTGATGGATTATGGATTGAGACATGCTCTACACGTCACATTGCACATATAGATAGCCCTTTCTTAAGGGATTGGAAACTCACGGCCGGTCATTACATATCGACAGTCTAGTGACCTTTCTCTCAAGACTCCATAAATCTCCGTACTCCGTGGATCCCTCATGGAGACCGAGTGGTTGTACCATGAAGTATCCGGAAGATAGAATGCACTTCTCTTCTTATCATCTTCTCGTGAGAGTTATTTGACATTGAAACTAAGCCATTAAGTGTAAAGATTGAACTAATGTAATTAAGTCATTATGCTACCGAATTTACTCAGGATCATTTACCTTGTTCTCTATAATCATTGACATGATCTTTCGTACATACTGTTCATTGATTGGAATTCTTGTTGGCCAAAAATGAATGAATGGAATTACCAGAAATTATTGGAACTTCGGTTCACAACCATGCCTGTGCAAATAGGGCCAGTCTGTTCCTTGGGAGGAGCACTCGAATACTTATAATCGCGAGAGTATATGATCCATTGAGGTGTCTGGAAATCACCTAATTGAATGCAAGATTGATGTCACGCCCCGACGCGGAATATCGGAATGCGAGGCAGTTGCAAGTAGACGGGTATAGAGCGAGGACTAGACATCAAACCATTGAACAAGAATAAATACTAAAGCAAATTCATTCATTTAATAATCTTTCAAATGTCTAGTTACAACCACTAATATCAGAGCCAATCTATTAGGCCCAATTACATTGAAATAAAGCAAAGGACTAAACTAGGACTCTATCATAGTACTAGGACACTAGGGCACTCGTGACATCACTCCTGGTCATTCCCGTCCTATTGAGTGTTATAGTCATCCTCGGTCTCACCTGAGAACACAACGACAAATAACGCAGGGTGAGCGATAACGCTCAGTAGGACTTAAATCTCAATAGTCAGCAGGCTTTAAATTATAATGTGTTAAAAGGCAGAGTAACTAATGATAGAGTGAGAGAGTCCAGTAAAAGATAGCAGGATAGCATGTGAACGAAATAGCACAACATTCCAATTACAGCAAGAGTGTCAAGTATAGCACAAAATAACAAGATGGCCATAGCACAATAGCACGAAGTATAGCAATAGCACAACGGGTATAGTATAGCACTTTTGTCAATAGACAACGAGAGAACATATGACTTTTTGATTGTCATTTAGATAGTCGAGATAGATAGAACTCGAGTGTAATGCCAAACACTCTGATCATTTAACTCCCATGGGCACTAGCACTTTCGGGCGCACATCCTAGGACCAGATCGGGCCCTTTATATATTGCCAAGCATTGGGTATATTGCTTATCTTTTAGACAATCAGTCAATGGCCAATATAGAGTACCAAGCATAGATGCGTGCACTAGATGAATAGACGAGATAGTAGAGTGAATGTGAATAGATGAGCGAATAGAGTGTAGATGAGAGCTAGTGGACATTGCACGTAACGCGTCGAGTTAACCGGCGATAGTAACAGTTGCACAACACGCACACTTGGTGTTGGCAGTCAGGTGGAACTCACAACCCTTCCACTGGCCACGTAAGCACAAGCCCAGAGGTCCAGCGTGATTCAGGATAAGAGCGAGGTTCTAATAGCCGTTTGGATCATATCAATCCCTAAAGGGGTATCATAGGTGTTAGGGTACAACCCGCTCGTCGACCATGTGGGAATCCATGGATAGAGGAGACTTACGGAGGCCTTGAACAAAGACTCACTAGTCCGACAGAAGGAATATCCAATGGAGAGTTTGTCCAAGTCAAGAAAGAGGGTAATTATGGAAACAAGTGCTCGACGTTCTAGAGGAGTTCTAGAACAGTGGAGCGTCGAGATCGATGTTTCAAAACAATGCGGAAATCAAGAACAAGTTCATTATAATTAAGGCAGTTTAATCGCATAAATTACAGATAGATTATACCAATTAAGCTGCATTTGGATGGTTCGAGTGTGTGCATGTGGCAAGAAATCATAGATGGAAATTAGTCGTGTGTATGTATTTTAAATCACATAGAAATGTTCAATGTATATTAAGTGAAATTACTGCGGGTATATATGGGATTAAAGGGTATAAGCACAATAGACAATTAGAGCATTTCAAATCAAGGGTTTTTCTGTAAAATCCTGTGAACGCGACGCAGCCCAATAAGGCTCGCAACGGGTACAGGGTAGATCGTGTCAGGGTGTTAGATGGAACGCGATGGGTCGGTCATGACAGTAGTCAGAACGCGACAGGTGTTTGTATGAGTCACGACGAGTCGGTCAGGCCAGGCACAACGATCGCGACGGCGATGCCTGTCGCGTTCAGGACGCGATTGGCAGACTGTCGCAACCAGACCACTGAATGCGGCCTATCGGCCCGTCACGTTCTGGTGGTCTGTGCTGATTCCGACAAGAATTTGACAGGACCTTGGATTGCGGGCCAAAACTTAAACCAAATGATATAGAAGACTTTAGAATTGAGAACAATTTTTACAGTGTATGAAAAATTGCGAAACCAAAACTAAACAACTCTAGATAGGCCAGGGTACATGAAATAAATAGGAATTTGAAAACTATAGAGGTTTTGACATACTTCAGTTAGGTTAAACAGAAGAAGAACATGGAACAGGAATCAGTTGGAGTAAAAGAATTAATTCACCCGCTAGCGTAGATGAAAATTAGGGCTTCTAGGGGAAAAGAAAAGTAACATGCATCAGAACATCCAGCAAAAATTTCATGGCCTCGAATTAAGTACACATGAAGAACAAGATTAAAGATGAAGGGTCGGGGTCATGCAAGTTGTAGAACTTCAAAAATTCATAACAAGAGATTGAGGTGATGGAAAAATATGAAATTGGGGGCATGGTTCCAGGTGATGGGAAGACCCTACAGTTAAAATTATACGAATTATGCTTGTGAGAATACCTACCTTTAGTCATTTCCATTCTCTAGGCAAGAACTTGAAGAACTCGGGGAAGAACTTGGAAGATCCCTCTTCCCCACGAATTCTCCTCGTCTTGGCCTTTATTCTTGGTCCAGAAACCTCTTGGCATGAGCTAGGGCCGGGTTTTAGGAGAGATTTAAGCATCTCCCCATTCTATTTCCTACTATGACTCTAATTCCCTTTTTATTCTAAATTCCTAATTCCTTCTCCCCCTTTTTAGGCATGAGATCTCCTAATTGGGTTAGGATGGGAGTTAATTTCGTGGGCAACCATTAGGGTAGGTTTAGGAATCTCATTCCAACTCAAACTTCCTTTTTAATGCATTAAATGCTTCTTTTATAATTAAACATTATTTTAGTTACGAATTTAGAGCAATTTCCCATTATTCCCCTTTTAAAAATTCCTATTTTGGCCCACTAAATTCTATGGGTCAATTTAATAACCCCAATACTTCTTTTCATTTAATGGGTTTATTTATTCTCTTTTCCTTAATTTCCTATGTCATTTATTTTCTTTAATTGATTTTTCTAATAATCAAAGTTTTTAATATTATGTAAATTTTTATTTTTGTTCAAAAATTCAGGTTGCTACATCCTCCCCTCTTAAAAAGAATTTGGTCCCCAAATTCATATGATCATAAGGGAAGAAACGTCTTACCGAAAGATCGGGGTAGTTGCATCTGATGATTCCTTCCGGTTCCCATGTGGCTTTTTCCACTCCGCGGTTATTTCATAAGACCTTCACCACGTGGATGTGACGATTCCTGAGCTATTGTACCTTTCATTCCAGTATCTTGACTGGCTTCTCTTCGTATGTCACATCCTTATTCAACACCAACTTCTCGTGGCGAATGATGTGTGAGGTCATAGACATACTTCCTGAGCATGGAGACATGGAACACATCATGTACACATGCCAGATCCGGTGGTAATGCCAGTCGGTATGCAACCTCACCAATCCTTTCGAGTACTTCAAAAGGACCGACGAATCTAGGGCTGAGCTTTCCCTTTACACTGAATCTTTGAATGCCACGAGTAGGTGACACTTTTAAGAATACATGATCACCCACTTGAAATTCAAGATCTCGCCTTCTTTTGTTGGCATAGCTCTTCTGTTTGGATTGAGCAACCTTGAGTCGGTCTCTGATTACCTGTATGTCCTTTGTGGTATGTTGCACTTTGTCTGGGCCTAGCCATTACTGTTCTCCAACCTCATTCCAGCATGCAGGAGATCTACAATTCCTTCCGTAGAGTGCTTCGAACGGTGCCATCTTGATGCTCGCCTGGTAACTATTGTTGTAGGCGAACTCAATAAGGGATAGATGCTCGTTCCAATATCCTTGGAAGTCAATAGTGCAGGCTCTCAACATATCTTCCACTATTTGGTTGGTTCTTTCAGTTTGCCCATCAGCTTGTGGATGGAATGCGGTACTAAAGTTGAGTTTAGTACCCAGTGCACCTTGTAGACCTTTCCAAAAATGAGATGTAAATATCGGATCTCGATCCGAGACAATAGATGATGGAACTCCGTGCAGTCTTACTATGTCCTTGACATATAAGGCAGCTAGTACCTCCACTGACCACTTGCTCTTTATAGGCAGAAGGTGGCGGATTTTGTTAGTCGGTCAACTATGACCCATATGGCGTCGAGTCCACCATGAGTCTTGGGTAAACCCATGATGAAGCCATGCCAATGCTTTCCCACTTCCATTCTGGAATATCAAGTGGTCTGAGTACACCAGCAGGGCGCAGTGTTCCGCTTTTACTTGTTGGCAAGTAAGGCAGTGAGCAGCATGCTCGGCTACTCTCTCTTCATGTTCGGCCACCAAAACGTTCTTTTCATATCTTGGTACATTTTGGTACCTCCTATGAATAGTATACTTTGTCTTGTGAGCTTCATCCATTAGTCTTCTCTTTAGTTCTTCATTGTCGGGAACACATGTCCTTCCATGAAAGACAAGTCTTCCGTCTTCAGTCATTGCAAAGTCCGATCTTTCAGTTAGAGTTTCTTTGACGTGAACTAAGAATGGATCATCGTCTAGTTGATCCTTGATCTCCTCTAGCAGATCAGATTGAATCTTGATATTGGCAACCAAGACTCGATCATCTCTAGGTTCAATAGTTAAGTCCCACCTTGCGATTGTTTCTAGTAGTTGCATCTTGCCAGGACTAGACTTGAAACAGATGCCATTGGCTTCCTACTAAGAGCATCAGCCACGACATTACCCTTGCCTGGGTGGTATTGGATGTTGAAGTCGAAATCCTTCAGATATTCTAGCCATCTTCTCTGTCTCATGTTGAGTTCTTTCTGAGAGAATAAATACTTCAGACTTTTATGGTCTGAGTAGACAGTGAACTTTTCTCCGTAGAGGTAATTTCTCCAGATTTTCAAGGCGAAGACCACGGCAGCCAACTCAAGATCATGCATAGGTAGTTGACTTCATGTGTCTTCAGTTGTCTGAAGAATAGGCAATGACCTTCTCCTTTTGCATTAGTACACAACCTAGCCCGATTCCTGAGGTATCGGTTAGATAGAGAACCCTTCTCCCTCTATTGGCAGAGCAAGAACAGGTGCTGAGGTAAGGCAGTCTTTGAGAGTTTGGAAACTTTTCTCACACTCTTTACTCCAGGAGTATGGATTCTCCTTTCGTGTCAGACGCGTGAGAGGAACGACGATCTTTAAGAAGTCCTTGATGAACTGCCTGTAATAGCTAACCAGCCCCAAGAAACTTCTGATTTCTGTGACATTGGTTGGTCTCTCCCAGTTGAGTACAACTTCGACTTTTGAGGGATCAATGGAGATGCCATCCTTTGAGATGACATGGCCCAAGAAGGATACTTCTTCAAGCCAGAATTCACACTTGCTAAGCTTTGCGTACAACTTGTTGTCTCGCAAAACTTGTAGTGTTGTCTTCAGGTGTTCTTCATGCTCATCCTTGGTCTTAGAGTATATGAGGATGTCGTCGATAAAGACGACCACGAACTTGTCGAGGTAGGGCCGATATATGCTGTTCATGAGTTGCATAAAGGCTGCAGGAGCATTGGTTAGCCCAAAAGCATAACAACGAATTCATAGTGCCCGTACCTGCTCCTGAAATCCGTCTTGAAGATATCGTCCTCCTTGATCCTCATTTGGTGATAGCCAGATCGAAGATCGATCTTGGAGAAATATTAAGCTCCAGATATTTGGTCGAACAGTTCATCGACTCTAGGCAAAGGGTACTTGTTCTTGATGGTGAGTTGATTGAGTTGTCGATAGTCGATGCAGAGCCTCATCGATCCATCCTTCTTCTTGATGATAGCACAGGCGCTCCCCATGGGGAAGTACTTGGTCTGATGAACCCCTTTTCTAATAGCTCCATCAGTTGCGTCTTCAACTCCTTTATCTCAGCAGGTGACATCTGATACGGTTGACGTGATACCGGGGCAGCTCCAGGGATCAACTCTATGGCGAAGTTGACCTCACGTTCAGGGGGAATCCCTGGCAGATCTTCCGGAAACACATCGGGGTAATCCTAAACTATGTGAATGTCCTCTATCTTAGCACCCTTCTTTACCATACTACGGCTGCTAGGAAAGCAATACAACCTTTCCTCATCATGTTCCGGGCTTTTATGGCGGAGACTAGAGACATCTGTCTCTTATGTCTAATCCCAAAGAATGCTAATTTAGGAAAGTCACTAAAGGTGACCTTCCCTTTCTTACAGTCGACACTTGCCCATATGCGGACAACCAGTCGGCTCCCAAATTACATCATAGCCTTCCATGGGCATACACACCAGGTCGGCTTTTAGGTTATGGTTTCCGATCATTACATTGGTAGAGGAAAGTATTGTTCAATTTCTCCTTTTCCCCTAGTGGCGTTGTGACAGAGAACTCACAACCCATGGATATAGGTTTAGCATTCACAGTATCAGCAAAGTTTTGAGATATAAATGAATGATGGCTCCAGTATCAAATAAAACAAATGCTGATAATGAGAAAACTTGAAGGGTACATTCTATGACGCCACCTTCCATAACAGGTTCCTCATCATGCAGGGCTTGCAGTCGGCCTTGTTTCTTAGGCGCATTAGGGTGCCTCTCATTCTCTTTCAGTAGTGGGCACTCGGGGATGCAGTGCTCGCGACTTCCGCAGTGCAGACACGCGCCGAATTTCCTCCAGCACTCGTCAGCGGTGTGACCTGGCTTGTCACAATGCTTGCAGTTGCTCTTGGCTGGAGTGTTGGGTACCAAGACCTTCGGTTTCCTTTCTTTGCTGGATCCCTCCCTGATGTTGAAGGGACACTTCTTGCCATTGTTAGGCTTAGTAGATGATTGACCCGAGGTCATTTCCTTTTTCACGAACTTCCCTTTTATACGGCGGTGAAGTCTGTAGCATCCTCCAGTAGCTGAGCTTTTTTTACCATCTCGGCGTAGGTTTGGATGTCGAGAGGTGCCAGTTGGGTGATGTATTGTGGCTTAAGGCCGTTGAGGAAGCGCTTAGCCTTCATTCTTTCAGTAGCTACCAGGTGTGTCGCATACCTTGCCAGCCTAGAGAATTGGGCTTCGTATTCAGCCACAGTCAGGCTCCTCTGTTTCAGAGCAACGAATTCCGCAGCCTTCCTTTCTTGGACACACTCGGAGAAGTACTTGGAGTTGAAAGCTTCATTAAATTCGGTCCAGGTGAATTGACTGTTCTCCCTATTGTTCTTCCACTGACTCCCACCAAGCGCAGGCGTCCTTCTCCAGTTGAAAAGTGGCTAGCAGCAGCTTATCTCCCGCTGCGCATTGCATGATATGGAAAATCCTTTCCGTCTCTTTCAGCCAGTGTTCGGCTTCATCTGGATCCGTGGATCCACTGAACCTAGGCGGGTTCAGACTTTTGAAGTTACGATGCAGATCGCCTGCACCGGCACGATTACCCCCACCTTGGGTAGCTTGCATGATGGCACGAGTCAACTCTTGAAAGGTTTGTTGCATGCCCCTCATTTGAGCACGTTCAGCAGTCATCTTGATTGTTTAGTTCCTACAAAATAACTTACTGTTATGATACTTATGTGAAATTTAATTCGTGCGTGTGTGAGTTTTTTAGCTAGTTCCCTTGGCTCTAACCTCAACTCACATAGGTGGGATAACTGACTCTAATCGAGGCAGGTTAACCTAGATCATCCTATACTTAAGAATACCTAGGCTCTGATACCACAAAACTGTCACACCCCGACGCGGAATATCGGAACGCGAGGTAGTTGCAAGTAGATGGGTATAGAGTGAGGACTAGACATCAAACCATTGAACAAGAATAAATACTACAGCAAATTCATTCATTTAATAATCTTTCAAATGTCTAGTTACAACCACTAATATCAGAGCCAATCTATTAGACCCAATTATATTGAAATAACGCAAAGGACTAAACTAGGACTCTATCATAGTACTAGGACACTAGGGCACTCGTGACGTCACTCCTGGTCGTTCCCGTCCTCTTGAGTGTATAGTTCATCCTCAGTCTCACCTGAGAACACAACGACAAATAACGCAGGGTGAGCGATAACGTCCAGTAGGACTTAAATCTCAATAGTCAACCAGACTTTAAATGATTAATGTGTTAAAAGGCAGAGTAACTAATGATAGAGTGAGAGAGTCCAGTAAAAGATAGCAGGATAGCATGTGAATGAAATAGCACAACATTCCAATTATAGCTAGAGTGTCGAGTATAGAAAAAATAGCAAGATGGCCATAGCACAATAGCACGAAGTATAGCAATAGCACAACGGGTATATTATAGCACTTTGTCAATAGATAACGAGAGAACATAGCACTTTTTGATTGTCATTTAGAGAGTCGAGATAGATAGCACTCGAGTGTAATGCCAAACACTCTGATCATTTAACCCCATGGGTACTAGCACTTTCGGGCGCACATCCCAGGATCAGATCGGGATTGTTTATCTTTTAGACAATCAGTCAATGGCCAATATAGAGTACCAAGAATAGATGAGTGCACTAGATGAATAGACGAGATAGTAGAGTGAATGTGAATAGATGAGCGAATAAAGTGTAGATGAGAGCTAGTGGACATTGCACGTAATGCGTCGAGTAACAGGCGATAGTAACAGTTGCACAACACGCGCACTCAGTGTTGACAGTCAGGTGGAACTCACAACCCTTCCGCTGGCCATGTAAGCACAAGCCCAGAGGTTCGGCGTGATTCAGGATAAGAGCGAGCTTCTAATAGCCATTGGATCATATCGATCCTTAAAGGGGTATCATAGGTGTTAGGGTACAACCCGCTCATCGACCATGTGGAATCCATGGACAGAGGAGACTTACGGAGGCCTTGAACAAAGACTCACTAGTCCAGCAGAAGGTGTTGGGTTGAATGTCTAATTCATATCATTTCCCTCCTATTTTGATGATGACAAGAAGTGTTCTTAAAGCATTTAATTGGAACATGTCAAAAGCATCATACCTGAAAGTCATGCTCAAAAAGCATTTTCAAACCACATTTATCATTTGTGGTAATGATAAATCATTTAACTAATGATATATGTGTTTATTTTTCAGGTACAAACTTTTTATGCAAAAGATGTGTCGACACACCCATCAATGGTGTCGACACATCAACCAGACTCAAAGAGAAATTGTGCAAAAATGTCAAGAGTGTGTCGACACATGTCAAGAGTGTGTCGACACGAGTGGCAGTTTTCCAGAGATCAAGGGTACCCAGGTCGACACACTCCCAGGGCAGGTCGACACTAGACCCAGTTCCCAGAACAGCCAGTTTGAGAATTGGGACAGCAGGTCGACACACTCCCAGGGCAGGTCGACACTAGACCCAGTTCCCAGAACAGCCAGTTTGAGGAATTGGGACAGCAGGTCGACACACTCCCAGGGCAGGTCGACACTAGACCCAGTTCCCAGAACAGCCAGTTTGAGGAATTGGGACAGCAGGTCGACACACTCAAGAGCAGGTCGACACGGGACCTTTCTCCCAGAACAGATTCTTCCATCTTTGGAACAGTGTGTCGACACAACCACCAGGGCAGGTCGACACACTACGGAAACTTTTCATCCTAAGAGCTGATGGCTGCCACGTGTCCTTCTAGGGCGATCAGAATCTTCCTAGGGAAGCGTGCCCTTGTACCCCAAAAGGGTATCTTTGAATCCTAAGGGTATAAAGGCTCCTTTTGGCCCCCTTCGAAGAGAGAGACCCAACTAACCTCTTAGAGCCTCCTGAAAAATTCCTGGCGGCCATAAGAGTTCGTGTCTCCCTCCTCTGCTTCCTGGAGTCTCCTGAACACCTCTTCTCACCAATTCAAGGTGTGAGAATTGTGGTTGATCTTTAAGAAGCCTCTGAAGCATCTCAAGGAAGTAGATCAGGTAGAAGCCATCGTTGGAGAAGAATTCAAGGAAGGTCCAACCTCCCAGATTGCAGAGCATCGTCTTGGACTTCATGTTTACAAGCTTCTTCCCATTCATCAAGCTTCTACAAGGAGTACACTTGAAGAACGAAGTCATTCAGTACCTTTTTACTTTACTTTTGTTCTTCTGAGATATCTCTTGAGATTATGCAAGTGCTTCTGCATAATTCTCATTAGTGTTCTCAAATTTCGACTAGATCTATTGCTAGGAGATCTTGTCTTAAGTTGGTGTCTAGCAAGTCTATGTGTGAGCCTTGTGCTCAGATTGTTGTGAGCCGGTGCGCTCAGTGTTGAGTTGTCAAACTCAAGTGTGTGTTGAGCAGTCTTGCTCAGTTGTTCTAGAGTAGTCTTGCTCTAGAAGTGGTGTGAGTTGTAAGCTCTTCAGTGTTGGAGTTGTCAGCTCCAGTGGGTGTGTTACCCAGTTGTGTTAGTGAATCCTCACGGTTGTGAGGGGGTGTGTAGGAATCACATGGGTGATTTCCGAACCACCTAAAAATCCTGTGCATTTGTGTTCTGTGGTTTGACTGGTTCATCCGCTAGATGCTTGCATAGGACTCGTTTCTAATTCACTTATCAACTTGATTCTCATCTAAGTTTTTCAACTCACTCCAATCTAATCAGATCAGCAGCTTTTCACTGATATTATTGCCTCTGATTCTAAATAGTTTTAAAATTATTTAAGCTTCCGCAAAAGTGGCTAAGATCTATTCATCCCCCCCCTTCTAGATCTTTTCCACACATTTATTTCGATCCTTCAATTGGTATCAGAGCGGGTTTATATCGATCTGATTTGAACTGAGCAGCTTTTGTTTCTGAGTATTGAGTGTTTGTTTGTCTGTCTATCTGGTTGTTTGTTTGCCTGCTTGCTCAACTACTTCTCCTTGCATTTACTTAAGTGTCATGGACTCGAAGGTTTTATAGCTGAGGGCCATTCCATAAATAGGCCCCATTCTTTAATGGTTGGGACTATTCTTATTGGAAGAACAGAATGCAAGTATTCTTAAGGGCCCAGAACTATGAGATCTGGAAGTAGTTGAGGCTGGTCCCTATGAAAACCAGGGTGAGGAAGAAACCTGGACGAGGGAGCAAATTAGGAGAGCTACATTGAATTACAGTGCCATGAATATGATTCAATGTGCTGTCCATCCCAAGGAGTATTCGAGAATCTCTATGTGTAAATCTGCCAAAGAGATGTGGGATAAACTCGAACTACTCTATGAGGAACATCTCAGGTCAAGGAGACCAAGGCAAATATATTAGTTTCAGAATATGAACTTTTCATGATGAAATCTAATGAATCTATTTCTGAAATGTTTGCCAGATTTATGGTGATTGTCAATGGACTCAAGGCTTTGGGTAAGGAGTATACTGATGCAGATTTGGTAAGAAAAATTTTGCGTTCACTTTCTTCAATTTGGCATACCAAGGCCACTGTTATTGAAGATTCAAAAGATTTATCCAAAATGTCTTTGATGAATTGATTGGATCTTTAATGACAAAACCCCAAACAAAACTCAAAACAAATCAAAAATTCAAAAACAAAAGAAGACTGTCAGGTCGACACAGTCCCCTGACAGGTCGACCTGTTCAACACACAAAAACCATAATAAACTCAACTAAAAATTCAAATAAAATCTGAGAAATAAGAAAAGGGAAAAGAAATGATCCATGAAAAACCTTGGACCTCCAAGACAGCTCCTCAAGAAAATTGGATTAATCCTTGGAACCAATGGTATGAAAATCCCTGTTGGCATTATCCTCAATACCCTTATCCAAATTTCTGGATGTACCAACACAATCCATGGATTCCACCTCCTTCTATGAACTCAAATTTTCAAATGAAAACTCCCCTCCTACCAAAACAAGATCTTGGTGCTTTCATTCCTAAAAGAAAGAACAAACAGAAAAATGCTGAAAACACCAAAGTAACAAACAAAAATCTAAAACAATCAAATTTGGGTGAGAAAGGATTTGCTGTCTATGTTAAATCATTCTGATGGTCCCAACTCTGTTTGGGTACCAAAATCTTCTCTCCACTGATCTTGTTGCAGGAAGTCGTGCACCAACACAAATGTATGGTTTCTTGACAGTGGGTGTTCACGACATATGACGGAGATAGAGCCAAATTCTCATTCCTGCTTGAAAAGGAGGGAGGGTCAGTCACCTTGGAGGTAAAAATAAAGGAAAGATCATTGGATCTGGTAAGGTTGGTCAAACTTCTTCAAACTCTGTAGATAATGTCTTGTTAGTTGATGGACTTGACTATAATTTGCTCAGTATCAGCCAACTATGTGACAAAGGTCACAAAGTTGTGTTTGAATCTGATTTTTGCAAGATAATAGATTCATCAACTGATAAAATCAAATTCTTTGGAAAAAGAGAAAACAATGTCTACATGATCAACCTTAATAAACTTTTCTGAAAATCTTTGTTTTGTTGCAAATAAAGATGAAATTGCATGGACTTGGCACAAAAGACTTGGCCATGCAAGCTTCAGAACAATGAAAGTTGTTAAGATTGAATTTGGTTAAAGGTCTTCCTGAATCCTTTTCTAGTGTTGAAGGTCAAATTTGTGGGATCTGTGCTAAAGGAAAACAAACTAGAAAATCCTTTAAAGTCTTCAATGATGTACTCACATCTAAGCCACTAGAACTTCTTCACATGGACCTCTTTGGGCCAACAAGAGTTCTAAGCTTGAGTGGCAAAAGATATGGATTTGTAATCATTGATGACTTTACTAGATTTACCTGGGTTATTTTTCTATCTCACAAAAGTGATGCATGCCTTGAATTCAGGAACTTTTGTACCACTGTCTTAACCACTTATCCATATAAAATCAAAACATCTTAACTGATCATGGGGGTGAATTTGAAAACACATCCTTTTCTGATTTTTGTGCTGAATTTCAGATATTCCACAAGTTTTCTTCACCAGAACTCCAGAACAAAATGGAGTTGTGGAAAGAAAGAACAGAACTCTTGTGGAAATGGCTAGAACCATGCTTCTTGAGAGTAATTTACCCAAATCCTTCTGGGCTGAAGCTGTGAACACAGCAAATCACATACTCAATAGCATTGGTCAGACCAAAAATCAAGAAAACCCCCTATGAATATTGAAAAACAAAAAGCCAACTGTTTCCTATTTTAAAGTCTTTGGGTGCAAATGCTATGTTCACAATAACAAAGAAAACCTTGACAAGTTTGATGCTAAGAGTCAGGAAGCTATCTTCCTTGGCTATTCTGAAGTGTCAAGGGCCTTCAAAGTGTACATATAAAAACCAAATCTATTGAAGAATCTCCACATGTTATTTTATGAAAACTCCTTTTCCACTAATGATTCTAATCTTGCAGGGAAAAACAAGACAATGAAGAGGATGACCTCATTGTGGATTCTTCACCAACCGTTGAGGAGAGTAATAACATTGAAGAAAACCTGAACAACAACTCACAATCTCCAATGGTTCAGGTAATACTGATTCAGAAGTGGGTACCTCTCAACAGGTAATTTCTGAACCTCGATTTCTAAGAGATCACCCATTAGATAGTGTAGTTGGCAATCTAAATGATAGAGTTAGGACCAGATCATCCTTTTTGCAAAACATTGAAGAAGACTCACTAGCTCTAATTTCCCAAATTGAACCCAAGTCAATTGATGAAGCCTTATCCGTTCTGATTGGATTAATGCTATGCATGATGAACTTCATCAATTTGAAAGAAATCAAGTGTGGGAATTAGTGCCTAGACCTAGTGACCAAACAGTGATTGGCACTAGATGGGTTTTCAGAAATAAATTGAATGAAGCTGGTCAAGTAATAAGAAACAAAGCTAGGCTAGTTGCAAAGGGGTATAACCAAGAATTTGGAATTGACTTTGAAGAATCTTATGCCCCTGTAGCTAGACTAGAAGCTGTGAGAATTTTCCTTGCTTTTGCATCCTCCATGAAATTCAAAGTCTTTCAAATGGATGTTAAAAGTGCATTTCTAAATGGATATATAAAGGAAAATGTGTTTGTTGAACAACCTCCTGGATTTGATAATGAAAAATATCCTAACCATGTTTTCAAGCTTAATAAGGCACTCTATGGTCTTAAACAAGCTCCAAGAGCTTGGTATGATCGTTTGAGTTCCTTTTACTTGAAAAAGGATATTCTAGAGGTAATGTTGATCAAACATTGTTCACTAAACAGTAAAAAATCAAATAATTGTGGTCCAAATTTATGTTGATGACAATTTTTGGCTCCACCAATAAAGGCCTTTGCACTGAATTTTCAATCAAATGCAGAATGAATTTGAAATGAGCTTAATGGGAGACTTAACATTCTTTTTGGGGTTGCAGGTTAACCAAACGAATGAAGGTATCTTCATCAGTCAAACCAAATATGTCAAGGAGCTACTGAAAAGGTTTGACTATCAGAACCTTAAACATTCAAGCACACCCATTGCAATAAATGCTAAGCTAGAAGAAGACCCATCTGGTAAGTCAGTAGATCCAAAGACCTACAGAGGTATGATTGGTTCTCTGCTCTACCTTACTACTTCTAGACCTGACATTCAGTTTTGTGTGTGCTTATGTGCTAGATTCCAATCAAATCCTAAAGAAAGTCTATGCTTGCTGTGAAAAGAATTTTTAATATCTTGTTGGAACATGTGACTTAGGAATTGGTATCCTGCTGGTTGCAAGTTAGAATTGTTTGCCTATTGTGCTGATTATGCTGGGTGTAAGTTAGATAGAAAAAGCACAAGTGGCTTGTGTGTATTTCTAGGTGGGTGCCTTATTTCTTGGGCTTCTAAGAAGCAACATTCAGTGGCTCTGTCAACAGCAGAAGCTGAATATGTTGCAGCAGGTAGATGTGGAACTCAGATTCTCTGGGTGAAACATCAACTTCTTGATTACAACCAAGATTTAGGGTGTGTACCATCCTATGTGATAACACAAGTGCAATCAATCTTTCTAAAAACCCCATTCAGCATTCTAGAACAAAACACATTGAAATCAGGCATCATTTCTTGAGAGATGAGGTTGCAAGAAATCTTTTGAACTCCATTTTATTGTAACTGAAAAACAAATTGCAGACATATTCACAAAACCCCTTCCTGAAAATAGATTCTCATCTTTAAGGAGAGAACTTGGTCTTGTAAAAATGTCCATCCTTCTGATCTCTCTTAAGTTTGGGTTGAATGATGCTTTGTCTAAGGGGAGTTCTTTGTATTTCATAACTCCTTGCTTCCTCAAGCTACATTGCTCATATCTCTCTCTATTCCATTCCATTTCCCTTTTTACAATAATTCTTCACTTCTGATTGTGTTGAAACTTCTTGGTATATCAAATAGTGATTTGGAGAAGGACAGGCTATGCTTGTCTAGACACTTTCACTATGCGTGAGAACATATCTCCGCCAAGTACTAAGAAGTCAATATGCAATAGTTGAGGGGGAGCTTTTATTGTTCAAAGAGAATGTCTTTTTCTGATTTCAAAACTTGCACAGTTTTAACCTTCATTTCCTTCTGATAATGAATTCTTCAACTCTTATTGTATTGAAATCTCTTGGTATATCAAATGGTGACTTGGAAGGACAGTTATGCTTGTCTGGACACTTTCACTATGCGAGAGTATATGTCTCCGCCAAGTACCAAGAAATGAATATACAATTGTTGAGAAGAAATCTTTGTTATCCAAAAAGAAACATTCTTTCGATTTCAAAAAAAAAAAAAAAAATGCATATCTTTATTTTGATGAAATGATTGAAATCATCATCTCAGGGGGAGCTAGAAAATTCACAAGTCATCTTTTTGCAAATTTCAGAAACCTTCTTGCATTCATCAATTCCTTGCATGATGTCCTCATTCTAAATTCTAGAGTCTCAAAGTGACCTTGAGTGATACATTATATTTTTTACTAATCAACTTTCCACTATGTCTCTCAATCCACAGAACTCAGATCTCTTCCTAAACTAAATTACAATTATGTCTTGAACTTAAAACATTACCTTGTTTGCAACTGATGGCTGGATGTATTTGAATTCTATCCTACAAACTCTCCAAAATCTTGTAAAATTCAACAGAGCAATGACATCTGTGCTGAGAAACTGCACACCTTCACAATGAATGAAGTGCTATGCATGTCATGAGGCATTCTTGTTAACTCTGTTCAAGGGGATCCAAATTGAAATAACCTCAAAATTTAAGCAATTATGTGCTATCTTTTTGATGATGACTGAGTAACTGGAAATATTGGCGTCTAAAAAACGTATATTTTCATGTCAAAAAGTCATCATTTACCCCTTTGAGACTTGACAATGACTACATCTTGAGTATCCAGGGACTATGGTGTGTAAAAAGCACTAGTACTTGAGTGAAAGAGATTTACATCATTGATAGTTTGTTAAAAGAACAAAAATATGAAAATTATTGGAGATTTGTTTAGAAAGAATCATCTTCCTCCTTCATCAAGTTGTTCTTTAAGTTTGTGTTTTACTTTCAACACAACTGTGTTTAGTCTAGATGAATCTTTAACTCTTGAAAATTGAGAACATGGCAGATTTTGGTTGATTGTAAGATACATTATATCCCTCAATTTATCATTTTGTTGATTCAGTCTTGGAATGCTAATATCCTGTTGGAAATTGTATGAAATACTTGAACTGTATGATTTTTGTAAAATACAGCAAATGAATTTTTAGGCCTCTTAAAAACCTTCAAATGATAATTCCTCTCATTATTTATCATTATAAAGATGTCCCCAAATTTCTCAAAAATTCCTCTCAAAATTCTCATTTCTCTCAAAGGCTGTGTCGACACAATCCTCTCTCGTGTCGACACATAATTCCATGCAAAGACCTGGTTGGTCAGCTGGTTCATCAGTTCTAAACATTTTCAGATGATTGAAAAGAACTCAGAGCACCTTGTTAGAACATTCTGATAGAATGGAGCATTATCTTCACACTCGGCTGACAACTATCCATGAACAGATAAAGTCAAGCATGAATCAATGGATAAGAGATTGTCAGATATTGAGATGCTTCTAGCTCCAATTCCTCCTCCTCCTCCCTTCTACCTAATGTACATTTTTTTGATAATGTCAAAGGGGGAGAAGATTGAATGAATGTAATGATCTTTTGAATGAAATGAATGACATGAAATGGTTGTTTGGCTTCAATACAAATTTTTGTATTTGTGTGTGAATACTTGTTCAATGTTGACTTGTGTGCACAAATCTTCTAATTTCAAGTAACGTTGTATCTCACAAAAATATCATCAATTGTTACTGAACAATATCAAAAGGACATTGACAAGTATGAACAAAAGAAAAACAAACAAATTAATCAATAAAAATTGCTAAAAATCACACTTCATCAAAACCACATTCAAATATGGATTTAATGTTGCCATCATCAAAAGGGGGAGATTGTTGGGTTGAATGTCTAATTCATATCATTTCCCTCCTATTTTGATGATGACAAGAAGTGTTCTTAAAGCAATTTAATTGGAACATGTCAAAAGCATCATACCTGAAAGTCTGCTCAAAAAGCATTTTTCAACCACATTTATCATTTGTGGTAATGATAAATCATTTAACTAATGATATATGTGTTTATTTTTCAGGTACAAACTTTTTATGCAAAAGATGTGTCGACACACCCATCAATGGTGTCGACACATCAACACAGACTCAAAGAGAAATTGTGCAAAAATGTCAAGAGTGTGTCGACACATGTCAAGAGTGTGTCGACACGAGTGGCAGTTTTCTAGAGATCAAGGGTACCAGGTCGACACCACTCCCAGCAGGTCGACACTAGACCAGTTCCCAGACAGCCAGTTTGAGAATTGGGACAGCAGGTCGCACACACCCAGGGCAGTCGACACTAGACCCAGTTCCCAGAACAGCCAGTTTGAGGATTGGGACAGCAGGTCGACACACTCCCAGGGCAGGTCGACACTAGACCCAGTTCCCAGAACAGCCAGTTTGAGGAATTGGGACAGCAGGTCGACACACTCAAGAGCAGGTCGACACGGGACCTTTCTCCCAGAACAGATTCTTCCATCTTTGGAACAGTGTGTCGACACAACCACCAGGGCAGGTCGACACACTACGGAAACTTTTCATCCTAAGAGCTGATGGCTGCCACTGTCCTTCTAGGGCGATCAGAATCTCCTAGGAAGCGTGCCCTTGTACCCCAAAAGGGTATCTTTGGAATCCTAAGGGTATAAAGGCTCCTTTTGGCCTCCCTTCGAAGAGAGAGACCCAACTAACCTCTTAGAGCCTCCTGAAAAATTCCTGGCGGCCATAAGAGTTCGTGTCTCCCTCCTCTGCTTCCTGGAGTCTCCTGAACACCTCTTCTCACCAATTCAAGGTGTGAGAATTGTGGTTTGATCTTTAAAGAAGCCTCTGAAGCATCTCAAGGAAGTAGATCAGGTAGAAGCCATCGTTGGAGAAGAATTCAAGGAAGGTCCAACCTCCCAGATTGCAGAGCATCGTCTTGGACTTCATGTTTACAAGCTTCTTCCCAATTCAAGCTTCTACAAGGGAGTACACTTGAAGAACGAAGTCATTCAATACCTTTTTACTTTACTTTTGTTCTTCTGAGATATCTCTTGAGATTATGCAAGTGCTTCTGCATATTCTCATTAGTGTTCTCAAATTTCGACTAGATCTGTTGCTAGGAGATCTTGTCTTAAGTTGGTGTCTAGCAAGTCTATGTGTGAGCCTTGTGCTCAGATTGTTGTGAGCCGGTGCGCTCAGTGTTGAGTTGTCAAACTCAAGTGTGTGTTGAGCAGTCTTGCTCAGTTGTTCTAGAGTAGTCTTGCTCTAGAAGTGGTGTGAGTTGTAAGCTCTTCAGTGTTGGAGTTGTCAGGCTCCAGTGGGTGTGTTACCCAGTTGTGTTAGTGAATCCTCACGGTTGTGAGGGTGGATGTAGGAATCACATGGTGATTTCCGAACCACCTAAAAATCCTTGTGCATTTGTGTTCTGTGGTTTGACTGGTTCATCCGCTAGATGCTTGCATAGGACTCGTTTCTAATTCACTTAATCAACTTGATTCTCATCTAAGTTTTTCAACTCACTCCAATCTAATCAGATCAGCAGCTTTTCACTGATATTTTGCCTCTGATTCTAAATAGTTTTAAAATTATTTAAGCTTCCGCAAAAGTGGCTAAGATCTATTCATCCCCCCCTTCTAGATCTTTTCCACACATTTATTTCGATCCTTCAGAAGGAATATCCAATGGCCAGTTCGTCCAGTCAAGAAGAGGGTAATTATGGAAACATGTGCTCGACGTTCTAGAGGAGTTCTAGAATAGTGGAGCGTCGAGATCGGTGTTTCAAAACAACACGAAATCAGAACACGTTTATTTATAATTAAGGCATTTAATCGTATAAATTACCAGATATATTATACCAATTAAGCTGCATTTGGATGGTTCGAGTGTGTGCATGTGGCAAGAAATCATAGATGGAATTGGTCGTGTGTATGTATTTTAAATCACATAGAAATGTTCAATGTATGTTAGTGAAATTATTGCGGGTATATCTGGGATTAAAGGTATAAGCACAATAGACAATTAGAGCATTTCAATCAAGGTTTTTCTACAAATCCTATGAACGTGACGTAGCCCAGTAAGGCTCGCGACGGTACAGGGTAGATCGCGTTAGGTGTTTAGATGGAACGCGACAGGTCGATCATGACAGGTAGTCAGAACACGACAGGTGTTTGTATGGGTCGCGACGAGTCGGTCACCGCCAGTGCAGGCACATCGATCACGCGGTGATTCCTGTCGCATTCAGGATGCGACTGGCAGACTGTCGCAACCAGACCACTGAACGCGGCCTATTGGCCCGTCACGTTCTGGTGGTCTGTGCCTGATTCCGACAGGACCTTGGATTGCGGGCCAAAAACTTAACCAAATGATACAGAAGGCTTTAGAAATTGAGAACAATTTGTACAGTGTATAAAAATTGCAAAACCAAAACTAAACGACTCTAGACAGGCCAGGGTACGTGCAATAAATGGAATTTGAAAACTATAGAGGTTTCTACATACTTCAGTCAGGTTAAACAGGAAAACATGGAATAGGAATCAGTTGGAGTAAAGAATTAATTTGCCCACTAGAGTAGATGAAAATTAGGGCTTCTAGGTTCAAAAGAAAGGTAACATGCATCAGAAATCCAGTAAAAATTTTGGGGCCTGGAATTAAGTACACATGAGAACAAGATTAAAGATAAGGGTCGGTCATGCAAGTTGCAGAACTTCAAAAATTCATAACAAGAGATTGAGGTGATGGAAAAATATGAAATTGGGGGCATGGTTCCAGATGATGGGAAGACCCTACAGTTAAAATTATACGAATTATGCTTGTGAGAATGCCTACCTTTAGTCGTTTCTCATCTCTAGGGCAAGAACTTGAAGAACTCGGGGAAGACTTGGAAGATCCCTCTTCCCCATGAATTCTCCTCCTCTGGCCTTTATTCTTGGTCCAACAACCTCTTGGCACGAGCTAGGGCCAGCCATGAGGTTTTAAGAGAGTATTTAAGCATCTCCCCATTCTATTTCCTACTATGACTAAATTCCCTTTTTATTCCGAATTTCCTAATTCCTTCTCCCCCTTTTCAGGCATGAGATCTCCTAATTGGGTTAGGATAGGAGCTAATTTTTCTTAGGCAACCCATTATGGTAGATTTAGGAATCTCATTCCAACTCAAACTTCCTTTTTAATGCATTAAATGCTTCTTTTAATTAAGCATTATTTTAGTTACGAATTTAGAGCAATTTCCCATTATTCCCCTTTAAAAATTCCTATTTTGGCCCACTAAATTCTATTGGGTCAATTAATAAGCCCAATACTTCTTTTCATTTAATGAGTTTTATTTATTTCTCTTTCCCTTAATTTCCTATGTCATTTATTTTCTTTTAATTGATTTTTCTAATAAATCAAAGTTTTTAATATTATGTAATTTTTATTTTTGTTCACAAATTTAGGTTGCTATAATTGATCTGGGTAATTTCCACACTATTATTGAATGATTGATTGAACTGTTATATGTGAAATGACCAAATCTATTGTACATCTCATCATTATTGAACCCAATATGTCATTGTCCACTAGAATTCTATGGAATTCAACTTGAGATATATATTGTATATGCTACATGTTATTGAATCTCTTCCATTGATAAATGATCGTACTGTCATCCTTCTCATTGTTAATCGTTCAGTCTCACATGAGAATTGTCATGGCAATTGTTACCGAACCATCCTCGTACATGTTATACCTTGGAGTTGTTACTATCGTTATTGTCACAAGTATTGCATGATAGTATCTTACCTGTTAACATGTTAATTACGTAAAGCATGCCCGCACCATGAGATATAAATCCTACTAGACACTAGTGCGCTCACGCCTATTTTCCCTAATATTTTCAGGTGAAGATTATGATGAACTAGAGAATGCTGGGAACGGGGAAGAGTGAAGAGTTTCTCCAGTGTACCAGCCATGTCAGCCAGCAAGATTAGGGTTCAAGAGTCTGTAATAGTTAGTTTTCTTTTATTGAGTCAGATGTACTTGAAATACAATATTGGGCTCTATGTTTGGCTCTGGTGATTGTAAGGTTTTAAATAAGTTGATTGGAAATGACATAAAGAATATTGGCTAGAAATATTATTGTCTCACGTCTTGTGTTATACTTAGTTGTTACTCTGAATTACACGACTGTGATACTCATGCTCGTATCGTTCATGCATCCCGATATTTATTTCTGCTGCTAAATGTCGGGGCGTGACAGTCCCCCTCAAGGACACTTACACATCCAGCACCCGCTGGCCTTCTCTTCAACCCACGAAGAGGCAATACAACCACCGATAGCAATAGGTCTTCCCTTCAGCAAGGGGAACAAAACTACCTACTGGTGATAGGTCTTCTCTTCTCGCAGGAAGAGGAACAAAACCACCTACTCATAGCAGGTCTTCTCTTCTCATAGGAAGAGGAACACTCTTAAAGAAGAGTTGAAGGGATGGCCCCTAGATCAAGCTTATACAACAAGCTTTGCTTGATCTGGGGCATGAACTGAGAGAGGAAGAAAGTAGATAGTGATGCTATCCTTTCAGAACAACTGGCTCTCAAAGAAAAGAAGTGAGGGCTTCAGGAGAGCTTGGAGCAGACAGACTTGGACTGAAGGTGCACTGCTCTCAATGGTGGTTGTGAAGGCTTGTGTTTTCACGTGTATTTCTTGTCTATTTTTCTTGTTCTTCACAACCATCGTCTTCTTATAAGCACTTCAACTTTATTCAGATGTGTCCGTTGAAATGTCTGTTGAAGTGTCCGTTGTCTCTTATTCCTTGGTGCTCATTTCCATGCAATCGCAGCAAGTCTTACGTTGTAGAGACATGTGACTACCGGAAACCTGCAGGCATTAAATGCTAAGAGAGATCTTCAGTCAATGGAAAATTGTGTTATACAAAAATAGAAATGTCCATTCTTTCACCATATAAATCATAAGAAGACTTGATATAAGAATGGCAAACTATAAAGCACTTTCTCCAAAAGAACTGTGTCCCGTGACCAAGTAAGACACAGACAAATATGTTTCTTTCTGTTTACACATAAAGTATTCAAAGACTTATCATGAAAATAGTAGTAGTCAAAAAGTCATACTGCATGAGAACTATATCCAGCAACATACAATGCGTAAGATGTGTATGAATATTAACAGTCAGCGAGAGATTTGAATCTCACTCATTCAAAACGCTAAGAGTAATTAAAAATATGTTTGAGAATGCTTTAATTAATTATCCAAGTTGTTTTCAAAAAGTTCCTTAATCAGAGATATGCTTGAAGGATTTTGTAAGAAAGATATGTAATAGATAATTATCAAGGTATTTGAAACAATATATCTGAAATAGCAATGAATAATATAATGCCAAATGATGTTAAGACGCAGTCGATGTTCAAAGAGTAATCGATCTCCAAGAGCAATATATGATCAAGAACAATCCATGAAGACAATCGATGTTTAACTATAATCTTTGTTTGAGTAACTGTAGTCAATGTTTAGGACAGTCGATGTTTGAGACATTCGATGTCTAAGGGTAATCGATGTCTAATGGTAATCGTCTTAAAAGGTAATTGATGTTTGAACATAACGATGTGGACTTAGAGGAGTAATTGATGTCATTTTATACAGTGATCGATGTTTAAGAGAAAGGTAATCAGTAACACTACAAGGAAAAGCGGATATAGAGATCGATTTTGCGACCGCCTTGCGACCGATTATATCGGCCTCTATTTCATCGCATATAGCGACCGAATAGTGACCTAACTAATCGGTCGCACTACTGCGACCAATTAGCGACCGAATTGGTTTCGGTCGCTAAATATTAGCGACCAAACTTAAGGTGGTCACTAATCGGTCTCAGTTTCTGACCTATTTGTGATTGATAGTTTTCGGTTGCAAAGTCGGTCGCTCAGGCCCTAACTTCCCCCCACCCCAGTTCCCTCTCGCGCCAGACACTCGCAGACGCTTGCTTCCATGGTCGTTGCCGTCGTCGCCTGCTACCATGGCCGTCACTGTCGTCGACATCACCACTGCTTGTTCCCGTTGTTGCCGCCACCTCCCTCTGTCCGATCATCTCATCGTCACTGGTTAGTCCCCCTCATCCCCCCCTCTCTCTCTCTCTCGATTGCAGGGTGGGGGGCTCAGCTGCGGCCCTATTCCCTCTCCCCCCCCTCCCCCCTATCCACTGCTATAGCCGACCACCGTTCTAGGACCGTTCCACCACCTCCCTCCCTCTCCCAGCCAAACCCTACCACCCCCTCCCCTACCCAGCCACCACCCCCTTCCCCCTCCCGACCATCACCACAAGGAAAAGCGGGATACCGACGGATATTCCGACGGAATAATTTCCGTCGGTATTTCCAACGGATATTCCGACGGAATATATCCGACGGAAAATACGTGAAATTCAGACGGAAATAATCAGTCGGAAATGTCCGTCGGTAATTCAAGAATACCGACGGATATTCCGACGGATATATTTCCGTCGGAATATCTGCTACACCCTCCCCCGAAAACCCCCCCCCCCCCTCTTTCCCTCTCCCGCTCTCTTTCCCTCTCCGCTCTCTCTCTCTCTCTCTCTTTCTCTCTCTCTCTCTTCTCTCTCTCTCTCCTCTCTCTCTCTCTCTCTCTCTCCTCTCTCTCTCTATCTCTCTCTCTCTCTCTCTCTCTCTCTCTCTCTCTCCTCTCTCTCTCTCTCTCTCTCGCCCCCAGTCGCCGACGATGGTCGCCGCCGCCGCCGCTCTCCTTCGCCGGTCGCCGCTCTCCGCGGTCGCCGCCGTCTCGCCGCCTGCCGCCGCTCGCCGCCGGCGTCCTTTCCCGGTGAGTAGCTCCCCAACCCCGCCACCGTCTCTCCCTCCATCCCCCACCCCGGCCCCCTCCCCCCCCCCCCCCCCCCTCCCCCCGTGTGCGCTCCATCCCCTCCCCTCCTCCCCCGCACTCGACCACCCCCCTCCCCCCCACCGGCCCCC